>LPNX011020835.1:17849-69615 GCA_001517045.1 Pseudotsuga menziesii | reverse complement strand
GAAACTAGGCAAACCTCAATCCATAAGTGTCCTTTTGTGTGCCGACCTGAGGGATGTCAGCACTCGGACGGAGAGGTGCCAATCAGCTGTATAACAGCTTGATCTCAACAATCACATGACTGGCGAGAGCAGGGTCGGACCCAGTAACACTCTTCGAGAAGGGAAAGAACCCAACCCACATTGAAAAAGTCAAGGAAAAATATAACCTGGTAAACTCTGGTAAATAATTCTTAATAGCATCCATCAATGACCCTGCTACTCATATGGCAGCAAAGATATTAACACACAAACTGTTGCATGTATCGCGACCAAAGAAATGTACTGCAAGAATAGTAATGTTGGCTGCACTCTGTGTAGAAGGAGTTCAAATCAATTTGTCTCTTTTCTTGCTTAATGAACTGCTACAGAATGCCGCTTCAGCATAGGAAGAAGGTACTCCTTTCCAATATGCGTGGTTGTTAATTTTAATCTCGTTTACTATGTGTTCCAAGCCAACAGATTATCAGTAGGTCGAATTACCCATTCCCTGTAGAGGAGTGAGATACCACAACTTGTGGTTCTTGCAAGATAGAAATTGAAAAATGAGTAGCAACAGTGAATTTTTCGTTCATACTGAAGCCTTAAAGTCCTTGATAAAGAACCAAGAAAGAATTAGTGCAACTACGATGTCCAAGTTTCAACGAACTGTCAATTTTCAAATAGGAATGCACTATGTTTTCATCCAACCACGAAGAGACCCCCATGGATAGTGGTTGGTGACATAGTATGTGCTAATGGAAGAAGATCTAGAAACCTTTATCAGTGACTAGCTAGAAGAATGGCGACAGGGAGGATCACCAACCCCAAGGGAAGAGGATCAACACCCCAAAAAAAAGAAAAGAAACAATGCCAGACAAAACACAGACTCATCTACCTCAGAAGGAGCCACTGCTAGAGAAACAACAACAGGAAACACAAAATGAAGAGGACCAAAGAGAATCGCCATGCAATAAACATAAGGATAACAAGGAAACCGATGCCTCTTGCATGGGTGAGGATGAAGTTGCAACCTTAGTAGAAGCCCTACAACAAGTTGTGTAGACACGTTTCAACGACCTTGGATGACAGTAGAATCAATTCACTAGTACCATCACAGATCGGCTGAATGATCTAGGAAGAATAATTGAAGAAATCAAAATTGCAGTAGTGTTAGGGTTAACCTTGACTTGAGATTGAGTCAAAGGTGGTTAGGTCTAGCACATGGTTTGGGCACATGGTTTGTTGTAGCCCATGGTATTGTCCCATGGTATTGCATGTGATTAATCCTTTATAAGGCTTGAGGAGTCTCCATTGCATATAGGCTTGGAGGTGAGCGGTGACTAGCTCGCTTGGCCCGGATGGCTGGTTTTGGTCATGTAATGAAGATCTTCATTGGTGTTGGTTTTCCCCGGATGGGGTTTCCAGGGTATATTGTGTCTATCTTGAATGTTGCTTGCAATGTTTATTTTCTCGCATATTGTTATTTAATGATGCTTGCTTTTAACCTAACAACTGGTATCAGAGCCATGGTTTGGCTTGGTTATGCTCGTTGGTGTTTCTATGTTGAATCAAATTGTGGGGTGCATGTTCGGTGGTACCCGACACCCTAGCAGTAATTTTTTGGTCCATGTGAAACTTAGCTGTAGGCAAGTTTGGATTTCTCTGGATGCTAAAAGCACAAGGTATCCCTCTTATGCGCAAAGAAGGGATGTTGCATCAAGTGTGGAGTGAACCACTAGGTAGGTATGAGGGTGGCAGGTGTACTCATAGCCTAGCTTGATGTGGATCGGAGAGGTTGAGTCTTCGATTGCGGAAGAAATGTGAGATGGTTTAATCTTAGTTTTGGGACCAAGATTGATAAGCCATGTATCTGAAGAGAACTCCTAGAGAACTGGCGGTTACAGCGGCCGATGAACCATGTAATCTGGTAGATGGATTTTTCTTTATATGGACATCAATGACAAAGTTTGGATGTAGGTACAAAGGGATCATGGAAAAAGACGAGCAAGGAAGCGAGCATGGAAAGCGAGAGGATGAAGCAACGGATGGTGATGGTGTAGTCACCATGAATGCACATGAAAAAAAATGTAATGGAGCGGTTTGCATGTAAATGGGCATATGGCTGTAAGACCTGGTAAGGCATGCATACCCCTGGTATAAAATAGACCTAGGTGATAGGGGGGTGTATGTAAGATTCCTTGGTAAAAATTTGAGGGGAGTTGGTGATTACTCCAAGTCAAGTTTAAAGGGGGGATTGTTAGGGTTAACCTTGACTTGAGATCGAGTCAAAGGTGGTTAGGTCTAGCACATGGTTTGTTGTATCCCATGGTATTGTCCCATGGTATTGCATGTGATTAAGCCTTTATAAGGCTTGAGGAGTCTCCATTGTATATAGGCCTGGAGGTGAGCGGTGACTAGCTCGCTTGGCGCGGATGGCTGGTTTTGGCCATGTATTGAAGATCTTCATTGGTGCTGGTTTTCCCCAGATGGGGTTTCTAGGGTATATTGTGTCTATCTTGAATGTTTCTTGCAATGTTTATTTTCTTGCATATTGTTATTTAATGATGCTCATTTTTAACGTAACAAGTAGATCGTGCACTGCTGGTACCATATCCACACGATGCACCTAGCATGTCGGAAGCACAGGAACCCTAGAGACCCAGAGAAGATCACCCCATCATAGTACAACTAAGAAGAGACATACTGGAACTAGAAACCCTAGACTCCAATGAGGTTGGTAGAACTGTTGGCCATATATTCTTAGATTTCTCAAATATGTGATTGAAGGATGTGCATGCTTTACAGAAAGCAGCAGTTGCAGAGATTCGAGTAAGGGGAAATACCCTGGAAAAGCAAGTGAAGCACTCATAAAAGGCTATCAATAAAATCAAGGACAAGATGCAAAGAACCACATAAGAAGCAAGAAAAGAAGAAGCAAGTAATCAGAAGCTCAAAAATGTCATTAATCTTGTTTGTTCTAATCTCAATGATGTTGAAATGTCATTAGACATGCCATCAGAAGAGAAGGTCCTCAGGCTAGGAAAGATAGCATATGACCTTAGGAAAATAGTGACAAAGTTAGAAGAGCAAAGGAGATAAAGCACACCCCCATTAGTGCTAGAAAGCTAAAGAGACACAACCACTCATGCCATGAAAAGAATAGAAGAAGCAGATAAAACCTATGCTAAGGATGTGGAACAAGTCTCTCAGACTTGGGAAGCCCTAATATACAATGAGAAATCACATAAGATTGCAAGTGAGATGGCTACGTTGGAATCAAATATAACACAAATAAGAAATGAGATGAAACAACTACCTTTTCCCCAGAAAATGGCAAAGGCATCTGAGATGTAGAAATTGCAGCAACAAATGACTGTGTTGTGCACACAACAATAGCAACACGAGGAAAAGGTATATGAATTGCAGGCTAAAGCAGATAGAGTTACAACCTTAATCCATCCTATACATTTGAAGGTGCATGAAGTAGAGGCATCTATATAAAGAGTCTTGCAGGAACATGTCAGTTCCGACCTGGTGGAGCACATGCAAAAAATAGAGGAAGAAGAGGAAGAAGTGCGCGCAAAGACAGAGAAACCGATGAAAATCATGGAGGATTTTCAGAACAAAATCAACACAAGTAAGTCCATGGAGCAATAGTTTGCATGGCTCAAGATGAGCCAAGGTGAGTGTTGGGGGCTTGTTGGTCCTATGGATAGTAGGGAAGAATTCATGTAGAATTATGCCTAAGTATGGAGAAGAACATAAAGGAGAAAAGAAAGGAGCTATGGCTAAGGGAGAAACATAAAGGGAAAAGGGAAGAATTATGTGACAAAAGAAGTGAAAGAGAAGAATAAGACAAAGAGAAGGCACTAGAAGAGGAAGTTGCGCCAGATGAGTAAGCCATGAGAGAAGGACAAAACATGATATGGGATGACATGGCAGAATATCAACAGAAGTAGGTGTGCAAAGAGCGTAATGACCGGAAAACAACACTAAGGCATAACGATGAGAAAAAAACAACCACTAACGACCGTGGGTATGAGTTCAGTTGGAGTCAGAGGAAACCACACGTGTGAATTTATCTTTGTAAGTCAGGCTGATAATGCCTCTTGTTATGTGTTACTAGAATAGGAAAGTCAACCTGTTGGATAGTTATAGTAAGTCGACTGAGATAGCGACATGAAAGGATTCTATAATGAGTTTGTATTGAGTCGGTATTGAGTCTGTAACAAGCATGTATGGGAGCTGTATCGAGTCTGTAATGGGGATATAAAAGAAGGAACCCAAGCTATAGATGGGTTAGATGATATAACATCTGAGTAATCTCTTGACTCTTAGAAAGATGCTTGAGCTAGACCTGAGGTAGGATTTTGGTTAATGCCTTTGTATTGATGAGTGCATCAGAGTAGAGGTTCTACAGTTGAGTGCGCAGATGAGTAGGTAAGGTCGAGTCGATCCACGGTTTGTGTGGATTGCCAGTAGGAGTAGAGTAGAAAGAGAAAGAGAGAAGATCAGAGAGCATGAGAGGGAGGAAAAGTCTGTAAATATAGAAGAGGAGATATTGAATAGGGTATGCAGCTTTGTGCACAGACAAAAGGTGCATCTATTTCCTAGTGCAAGATGAAGAGCACCTTATGGTTTTTGCCTGAATGGGTTTCCACGCTATATGTTGTGTATATGTGTCACTATTGAAGTAGCTTAGATATATGTTTGAATATTTTGTTGAATGACTGGTTGATTATTGTATTTGCAAATGGATAAATGTATGACGAACACATTATATTAATGAATATGCTTATGTTGTATGTTTAATGTTTATTCACTTAAGTCACATAAAGAAGGGTTGGATCACAAATCATTGTTGAAGTACTATGGATACAAGTAACCCACCCTTTTGATCTTCATTGGAAGCCTTGGCGCATAGCCAAGGTACAAAAACACCCTCCCACCCAACCGAAAAAATGTGGTTCTGTCAGTTACCCATAAAACTGAGATATCTCAGGTGAGATGACATATGTGTCGCAGGTGTTGTCGGATGAGCTTTGCTTTGTCGGGGGGATATCTCATGCTTTGTTGTGCTGAGCAGAAGGGACTAAACTTGGGTCCAAGGATAGAGAGAGGGAAGACAGCCAACACCAAACATCCTTAGTTTTGCAACCTTTAGGCTCTAATACCACTCTGCCATGTCCCCAGTCTCGGAGGCCTTTAAAGGCAACGATGAACTCCTTAGAATGAAACTCTTGTCATTTTTCTTTCTCTAATACCACTCTATCACATCCCCTCCCATTGATCTGACCAAAGAGCGATCATGAACAATACAAGCATGCCAAAATTTTCCCCTAAGCCATATTAGGAATTCATTAAAATATAAATGAGTGAAAATGGAACAATAAGATATAAAACATAAGTTAAACTCTCTTTGCACATGCATCATGCATATAACAACATTTTTATCACATGCATAGTAATAAAATAGGATCATACACATAGAGAATAAATCTCATTCTCATGCTATGCACAGGAAACTAATTGAATTATTCAACTTGGATCATCTTGTTCAATTTAACACAATAAAAAATCATTCATAACACATAAATTAAGCATAATCAGAGACAACAATGAACACTTATCTTGCTTGAACTTGTCCAAGCAACTGGCTATGTGGCTGCAAGGTTTCACCCAAACATAGGTCTCTTCCTAGCCTATATTATTTCAGTACTTAGAAACCACCACTACGCTAGGGATATGTATCCACTAAGAAGGAACTACTCATGCTCACTCATATCCATAAGCACAATCACTTAGGATAGGCCAGCACATAGATGTGTACATCAAGCAAGTAGGGAGGAAGGGAAGGAGTTTTCTAAGCCAATGATCTCAACCATAGAGCTATAGGCATCTCAATTCATTTGAATCAGATAGTTTGATCACTTCGATCACCTCCACTCCCATCCTGAGTAAGATCTCCTTCTCTACTACACAATCCCTTAGGCACCCCTTCCCTCAATGCTGACTTGGGAAAGTATGAATGGTCCCAGCTACTTTTTAGGATTATATAATCCTCCCTTGTCCATGTATAATCTATTTGATCATGTTGTCTATCTTAGGGAGACATTATTACTTTACTAGAGTGTGGGGAACACATATAGAGGTTAACTTCCACTTACTTCATGTTCATGCATGTGTTTATGTGCCTCTAATACCAATACCTACAATATAGGAGCTACTTTGAATGCCACCAACAACCTCCATCAGTTGGTTGTGGTAGGTAGTCAGTTATGCTGAGTCAAGCTTCAATACATTTAGTTAGATCACTCTCAGTTATTCTAGTGCTTGTTTTGCATGGCTTCATGGGTAAGTGGCACCTTTTTCCACCTACCACATCAATTTAACTAATTTTTGGACTGATTTAGACATTGGGAGTTATACTAGTGGCTCCCATGCAGTGATTTAGACACTCCTAGTTAGCTTTTCAGTCATCTTGAGTTGGTAGATTTGAATTGCATCCACATGATTCTAATTCTCCTTATCGTAACACTATTGTATTATTGTTGAATTAACGAAGATTAATGTTGTAATTTACTGACCAATTTTTATCATATTTGTCTCAAATTTATCTTGTTCAGTGTAAATTGTTCTTGATATTCCACTACACAATTCACCTCTCAATTGCTCTCATTTTCCTGTAGATCAATGGTTCAATAATTTAACATGGTATCAGAGCCTTTCTCATTCTAGCATCAAGTCTTTTCTGATCTCCATTGTACACTAGAAGTAGTTGGGTTTCCACATAAATCCTATAATGATAGCCATGATCCCTCCGAATCCTGTTCAGAGAAGTCTATCTAGCTGTGATGAACTCTGAGAAAGTGTACATGTCTAGGTGGAAAGGCTTGGATTTGACATGATTGTGAATTGATTTTGGTTTTTGCAGTGATATTTGTAGGTACCTTTGTAGATTCTTTAGGAATAGGCTATTTTGGGTTACATAAAGATGGATTCTTCATCTCTCGTACCCCAAATCCTTACACCCTTCAACTATTTTGATTAGAGGGTAGATATGTAGGTATCCTTGCACAAGCTTGGCTTGTATAGGATGACTATGGGTAGAGAATATGAGCCCCAATAGTATGTTGAGAAGAACAAAATTTTGAATCAGCTTGACAAGGCCTTCAGCTTCATGTGCACTCATATCTCCTAAGATCTTTTGTTCCATCTTGAGGGCGTTAACAAGAAAAATACACCTCTTGCGGACATGAGCTGTTCCTCTAGTATGAATGGTTCAGATCTAGAACAAATAGTACACAATAGGATTGGAAGACTTTCCTTAGAATGGGTGGAGATATGGAATAGGGGTCTTCGATGTAAAGTGTGGTTATCTCCTACAATGCTAGCTTCTTCACTGATATACCTGCATGATCACATGAAAACAACACACAATACCAAAGAGCACTAGAAAATGTTCCACTATTCTATGCTAGTGACTAAGGAATACAGCAATAAAACATATGATATTAACACAATATACTTTATGGGAAAGGAACCAATTTTGCATTAGATAAAGAAGAAGAAGAAGTTACAAACTATGCCTTAGTGTCAATAAGATCCTTCACGATGCCAATATTGTCCCCAATAGCTCCAACTTTGCTCCTCCTAATCTCACCCTAATGATCTAGGCCATAATAACAATGCACCAACATAACCTTTCTCTCTCCCTCAACCATGGATATGAGCCTGCTTTTATAGGCCTTGGAAGGATAGGGATGGTTGAGGTGGATAGGAGATCCTACAAGGATGGATCTCGAGCCCAACTGGCCCTAGTGAGTAGGGATAAGGGTGCCACAAAGCCTTCTTTCAAGAAGCTTCATGAGAACCTTCTCTTTTTCACTTTTTACCAAGGGTGTCACTTCTTCCTCTTTGAGACAGAGCGGTGACAGGGTAGAACCGTGCTTTGAACAAAGGGAAAAGGAGGTGCCACCACTTACTATCAATACATTATAGGTGGTGCTGAAGAAGGTACCGCTCATTGACTAAAGGGTAGGAGTGGTGTTGGATTTTGATATGTAGGATTGATATCTAGATCAAGATTTTACTTCAAGACCTGGGATTGAGGGAAAAATACTATGTTTAGGGTTTCATCACATGCTGATGACGATATTTATGTGTAACAAAGGGACTATGAACTCTAAAGGAATCTTGGAAAAAGATTGAATATTTTTTTGGAAAACAAGATGATATTCAAGGGAATATATTGGAGAATGAGCTCATTACTTTACAACCCATCAGTTTCAAATCTATTCAGAAATTCTTCACAAAATACAAGTCACTATTAATACAATACAAACAATGTGGATTAGAGAGGAAATATGAGCATCTTGTGTTGTTTGTACTGAGCAAGCTTGGGCTTGAGTACTAATTATTTGTCTCTACATTCCATTATAGAAGAGCTTCCATCCCTAATTGGAATATGCCTTCTCTAGATGTTTTTTTGAGTCCTTAATACAAGGGAAAGATAAATTGGTTCAAATGAGAGTGCTTTGAACCTCCAAGAACTTAGCACTCATAGTGACAGACTCAAACAATGTGTAAGCAAGAGGGAAGGACAAAGGGAAGGAGAATCAACAATCTTTTGATGGAGCCTTAGGTTCCAAGAAAAAGAAGAAATTCGAGAATACTAGATGTCCCTATTGTATGAGAGGCTTTCATCTAGAGAGCCAGTGCATGAAGAATACCATCGATGAGATATCAACACTCCTTGAACAAAACAATATTTTCCTTCCACAAGGAGCAAATAAGTTTGATGTTGGACAACCGACATAATATCATGAGAGGGGCCATGCCTTGAAGGAAAGCCTCACTCAGTCGAAGCCTTATTTGACAGATCCTGGACTACATGGTTGCCTCTAGGGAATCCTTCACCACTCTCACTCTATTAGGAGGACCTAACATTCACATGGGAGATAAATCCCCTGGGAGAGGTTCTATTAAAATCCAGCATGGTGAGTTCAAGAATTTTCTCTATGTTCCCTCTCTTGCGACAAATTTGTTATTTGTTTATCAAATGACCCATACTGGCTCACCAAAGCAAGTAGTATTTGGTCCTGACTCAATGGAGATCTCAGATATATCAACTAGCAAGGTTATAGCGAAGGGTTTTTCAAACCATGCCTCCAAGGCATATGAATTCTCACACTTTCTACCATACTCAGCTCCAACACAATCTCAACAACCATTCGAAAGGGTAGACACAAAATCTCTTTCATCTCCATTTTCATATAATGATATGCTGTCTAAAATTTCAGTTTCAGATGATGAGGAACAAGTTCAACATGATCTTCATATTGATATTGTACCTCAAGATGATCCAAATTAAGATCTAGACCCTATTCTGAGTCAGAAGCATAAATGGGATGAAAATCTCATTGAAGTAGATGGGAATGATGCTGGGGATCTAGATGAAAGAAGAAAAATGGGGTCCCAGTATTAGAAGGAATGTGTTGCACTCTCTCACATTGCTTTGCTACCTATAGAGTGGTGCAAAAAAATTCCACATAGATGCTGCTTGATGATAGTGAATGATCCACAATTTGTCCCACTGAAGAACAAAATGGATCATTCCATTCCTCCTCCAGAAATAAGAGACAAAAGAAACATTCAACAGATAAAATAAGATGGAAAGGTTCACATGCACAATCCCAGGATGTTGATGCATAGAAGAACCATGATTCTGCATGGTTGCTCAATAGAGTTACAAATTGTAGCAAAAATTTTACAAGTTATTTCCCAAAGAGGAAAATTTTCTCTTAAGTATAGATTTTTTTCATGTTTCATTGCTTATTTTCCTTAGTTTATTAAGCAATTTTATTTTTCATTAGATTGTATGGGTGACTTTTGGCCTAGTTTTTAGGGCCCAAAGTTGTCCAAAGTTAGGATTAAGGGGGGTGTTAGGATTATATAATCCTCCCTTGTCCATATATATTCTATTTGATAATTTTTTCTAGCTTAGGGAGACATTATTATTGTACTAGAGTGTGGGGAACACATATATAGGTTAACTTCCACTTACTTAATGTTCATGCATGAATTTATGTGCCTTTGAGACCAATCCCTACAATATAGGAGCCTTTTTGAGTGCCATATCATCCTCCATAAGTTGGTTGTGGTAGGTAGTAAGTTATGTTGAGTAAACCTTCAGTTGCAATCAGTTAGATCACTCTCAATTATTCTAGCACCAATTTTGCATGGCTGCATGGGGAAGTGGTGCATTTTTCCACTTCCCTCATCAGTTTAACTGGTTTAACTAGTTTAACTAATTGTCAGACTGATTTAGGCACCAGGAGTTAGACTAGTGGCTCCCATGTAGTGATTTAGACACCCCTAGTTAGCTTCTTGGTTAGTTTGAGTTGGTAGATTTGAATCCTATCCACATGATTCAAATTTTCCTTATTGTAACCTGGTTGTATTACTGCTGAATTAATGAAGATTAATGTTGTAATTTACTGATCAATTCTCATCATATTTGTCTCAAATTTATCTTGTTTAGTGTACATTGTTCTTGATATTCCATTGCACAATTCACCTCTCAATTGCTTTCATTTTCCTATATATCAATGGTTCAATAATTTAAAACTAATGAAACAACATATAATTATGCATTTGATGGCCCTACCATGCAAATTCGACTTCTCATCTCTCTTCCACTTTAATCCACTCTTGGATTTTCCCAAGTTTTGACCACATGACTCTCAATCACGGATTTCAACTTCTAGAATTTCAAAACTGGGTCTTCCCACAAATTTTGGGGCTCTTGGCTCTCTCAATTTCTCCCCAGGGATTACGTCTATAGATTTCCCATCTAATTTCACTGCCCACATGAATTTCTGGGTGATTTTTACACATAAAACCGTGGCTTCTTTCAAGTTGTGATTTCTAGTTTTTATACAGCTAGGAATGCATATCAAGCTCATAATTACACTCTGGCTGTTCAATAATGGAATGGGGAAGATTGAAAATGAATTCTCATGAGGAAGATGACACATGGGTCAAGTAAACTGAGCCCATAACTTGCCATATGAATTTATAACTCTGCCCATGCTCATTAAATTCATGAGTTGATTTATGAGCTTCTTCCTTACAACATAAATAAAGGGGAGCATGGATAGTCAAGATGGTTTCTCATGGTGACATTTGGAAACACAAGGTTCAATCCCACAACCCCTCACCTTGCTCCACCATAGCCAACCTTAGACATTTTATTATTATTGTAAATATTTACTTGCTTTTACATTTTTCCATGGCTTTCTAGCTCATGGTTCACAAAATATAAAATAACTACCTTTCTAGCCATGCATTCACTAAGGGGGAACTTGGCCTTGATATCCATGCTAAGAATCATATACCACATACACACAATATTTACATATCAAGAAAATACATTTTAAGGTTCAAAATGGGGGTATTACACAAAATAGTCTTTAATCAAGGCTAGCATCAATACAAAGTATCCTTGCTACATATCTAGCATCACTCTCTCGACCCTCTCAAAAACCAATCCCTTCTACCGTTTCATTTTTTACATTTATAGTCACAGAGAGGTCTAGAAATTTTTTTTGAGATCCAAAACTTTAGGATTGGTTGTATAAAAAAGGAAAATAAATATCTACATTGATAATTACATTCTATATTTATCAAAACTAATCCTACACATATCTGCCAGCTATAACATTCTTATGACACATGTTCAATTTTATGAAGCAAAATACTCGAACCATTTCAAATCACTGACTACCACTCCATTGTTAATGCTTGTGACACATGAATGAATCAATGAATGCTAGATAACTGTGGTAGGTACGATGAGATGCCTCAACCAATATGGTTAAGCCATCTAATGCTTGATATATTCTTTGCAAATGAGGTTACTCTTTTCCCATGGCTTGAAGCTTCTCTAGGATATATTGATTCTGCTTAGTGAGCACTTCATTCTTTTCCTGCATTAAATTCCTCCTTCTCCAACCTCTTCAACAAATTCAACTAATTTTGCATAGTTTGAATTGATTTACTCTAGGTCTTCTCTTAGTCTTCAATTGGCTTGAATTAACTTATCATTAAAATCATTTAAGTGTGCACTCCGCATTTTATAATGCTGGAGGGTTTTCTTTAAGTTCTCTACCTTTGAATACTCTTCTATATGCATTTTATCTACAAGAACCTTCAAACATTGATTTGTTCTAAACCTTTCATTTCTACATACTTTGTCTTGTGCTCGACAATTGCAGGGTTGGAACTTTCTCCTTCTTCAAAATCTCGAATGACATTCTTTCCTTTACTCACATTTTCCCCTATTGGCAGCTCTTGGAAATTGTTAATACCATATTCAATATTCTTTAGGGATTCAACCAACATTCCTTTTATTCCTTTGGACTTAGTATATTCCTCACTTAAATATTATTCAAAATCAATCAAAGTTTCATTCTTCAAACCAAGATTCAAGACCTTTTTCATGTTCATCTCAAACTTGTGACCTAGTCTTTGGTCACCATTTGACAACCTTAGGTTTTTGAGCATGAGTGTAATTTTTTTTTTGCTTAGGAGGTAATTGGTCTGACATTCCTTGCTCTGATGATTTTGCAATTGATATTTCTTCTAAATCTCCTAGCATTTTGGGAGTTTCTACAACCTTGTATTCAACTTCAATGACCCGTTCCTTTTGATTATTCTCTGCAATTTCCTTTGCAAAAGGTTTCTATTTTGCATATGGTCCTTCAATCGCCTGCTCTGCTTCCAATTCAACTTTTATTTTGTAATCTTTGCGTTGTTTTGGAATCCCCTGGTTATCTTGGCTTTGAATTCTGGAAGTATAAACAACTCTTTTTTGTGCTGGAGGCGTTTTTTCCTCTTTGCCATTTTCAACATTTTGATTCTCTAAGGTTTATGATTTCTCAGCTTCAAATATTGACCAAAATATTAAATGTAACCATGTCCAATTCCCATTCCTTAATTCACAGAGCACAAGTAATTCAATCAACCCATAATGGAAAATACTATGACTAGTCTAGTCTTGGTGATTTCTAACCCTAGGTGCCATTTTAGACAAACTTTTCAACAGGTAAAAGGGTAAATTAAGCTTTGACACACCTACAACAAGAAAAACTAACCTGAGATGATACTTGTAAACTGTGGTGAGTTTTCCCTTACAAGTTACATATCGTTGTATGATACTGAACATGTCACACTATTCCTCTTTAAGGAGATTTTGATGAATTCCTTTTCTCCATTCTAGACCCTCATGTCCTGGAAAAAGAAACTGGTTCAAATTGACTTGACATTGATTTTTTTAACCATTTATCACCATCAGTAGGTAATCGGTTCGCTTCTGCAGTGAAAGCATTTGATACTTCAAAGATTAATATTTCAAAGTTAACCTTTGAGCTTGTAAAATTACAGGTGAATTTTTGTGTAACATCTACATTGTGCCCTTTTATCTTCTCGGATAAGAAAAAACACCTTGCATCTATTAGCATCTATGCGCACTATGGATGTTCTTCATCCCACTAAGTATTGACATGTTCGAACCTATGCAACTTGCCACCCATTTTATTCATTTCGACCAGTGATGACTGGAGAAACACCTTAACAAAAGATATAAACCAACACAAACTTCAATAAAATGTCAGCTCCAAATGACATGAAGGGTTGCATGCAATTCAAATCGAGATATTTCAAATTTTGATGAACCATTAATTGTGGGTAACTCCAATTAATGATTAAGTGGTGTCACATCAGTTTACTCAGTGGGTAGGTTCTCTAAACGTTTCATAATGGAGAACCCCGCTCCTAAACACCATAATTTTTACAGATTACTTGATTACCCACGAATTTCAAATTTTGTCCCTTTGTGACATTGCGATAGTGAAAATCTATACAACTCCTTTATAACCCGCTGTCGAAATGTTGTCAGTTTGAACACTATGTCAGCTTCGGATGACTTTCTTAAAATAAGTTTCAAGATCATGTAAATTTTAATCATATAGACCATTAGAAATAATTATTTTAAAATAATATCCAAGCTATAACTTATTAATAAAAAGAAATACATGAAAATACACTTAAGGAATAAAGGGTACATCTAATTAAGCATACTTTTAAAGGATTAAAAAAAGACTGAAAGGATTCAAAAGGAAACATAAATAAAAATATAGGGAAAATAATTTGGCATAGCTCAAATACTAACATCTAGACCCAATGGGGGATGGATTTTTTCTTGTAATTCTCTAAGAACATGCAGACTAGATGCCTTCTAAAACTTAAACTGATTTTTGCTAAAACTGTAACTAAAAGTTGAAAACTGCAATTCTATACAAATCCATTGGGCTGGAGTCTTATTCAAGAAAATATGAAAAATCATCAGTATCTACAATGAAATTAGGTCACCCATGACCTCTGGGTAATGTGAAAATGTTTCTAAAACCTCCCATTTACTGGGCTTGCAAGTTAATCTCCTTCCAAATTCTGCAGCACAAAAGTGTTCCTTCTTAGAACTTTTGCAATTTTAAATGGACCCAACCACATGTTGTCAAACATCCCATGCTTATTTTTTTCATCCTTTTGTGCATCCCATCCAAGTACCATATCACCCAGAAGGAAAGTTTCTTCTTTGGTTCTTTTGTCAAACCTTGCTTTTACCTTATTTCTATATGTTTGTGTCGTTTTTTCCAACATTTCCCTCTCTTGCTACACTTCGACCAGTTGAAAAATTCTTCTTTGAATTTCATTTGGTTCTTCTAGACAATCTTGCATAAAATTCATCATTGGTAAAGACAATTGAACATGAAAAATAATGTCACTACCATAAAAAAGTTGAAATGGGGATGCACTAATGGATTTTTTTGGTTGTAACTCTGTTTTCCCATAGAGAATACTTCAACATAGTGTATCGAGCTCTCTTTTTATGAAATACCAAATTTTTGATGTTATTGATTAGGTTCTTATTAGTGGACTTCGTCAATCCATTTCCCTACGGGTAATATGGCGTTGAGTGTTTAAGAATGATATTATGGCTTTCATAAATGTGCACCATCTCATGATAATTAAAAGCAACAACATTATTAGTCACAAGATTCCTAGGACAACGGAACCTACTTAGGATATTCTCTTCTAGGAAACTAATTATTACTTTATCAGTTTACATCCTAGTAGGAATCACCTCTACCCATTTTGTAAAAAGATATGTGGTTGTCAAAATATGCTTATGCTTCCCACTTTAAGTGGGGTTAATTTCATCAATGAAGTCTAACCGCCATTACTGAAAAGGTGCATCTACGATAATAGGTTTTAAAGGAAGAGATAAAACCTTTTGTTTACCTGAATTTTTTGACACTCGATGCAAGATCTTTCCTTTGTATAGACATCAGAGAACAAAGAAGGCCAATAATATCTTGCCCTCAAGATATTAAAAGCATCAACTTTCCATTTTCAGTGCCCTCTAGAAGCTCCTCTATGTAAATTTGTTGTTATCATATCAATTTCGTCCTTCTACAAGCATCTAATTAGGAGCATACCCCTAATATCTCTCCAATTCAAAGTTTGATCAATTAAGTAGTATTTCATAGCTTTAATTTTCATTGACTAACACTACCTTTCATCTAAATCTGATGGACATTGTAGACATAAAAGAAAATGTACTATGTCATTGCACCAAGGAGATTCAACATACCTACCATAAACCTATTCTTTTTCCTATTCTGACTGCAATTATGCATGTGATGTCTTATTTAACACCAAATTCAACCCCAAAGCTTCACAATTTGAATTCGCTAGCAACCTGGAAAGGCCCTTCCCTTTCACTAGTTTAGTAGGATGGATCTTGACATCATACTCCATGATCTTGACTATCCAACACCCCCTCTTTCCTCACTATCAGGATGTACAAAAATTTCTTTAACTACAACATTAGGTACATATGCTATAATTTTTTAATGTAGTAAGTAAATTATGAAAAATTTCAAAGCAGGATTTAACCAAAGCATAAACCTATTTTTCCAATGTAGTATATCTAAGCTTTGAATCTCTTAGGGTTTTACTAAAGAAAGAGATAGGTTGTTCCAAACCTTTAGAATTCTTCTGTAAAATTATTGTAGATTTAGTATCCTCATATGTAAAGGAAAATGTTAGGAATTCCTTTGAAAAATATGGACTTACCAACACCAAAGCTTCAGTAAGGGCCCGATTAATATTTTCAAATGATGACCTCACTTCATTTGTCCATTTGACTTCCTGATTCTCCTTCAACATCACTGTAATATTTGATAATTTCTGCAAAATTAGGAATAAACCACCTCAAAAAATTATTTTTCCCAATAAAATACTCATTTCCCTTTTTATTTCTTTGAATACTAATCTTCAAGATAGATTTAACATGATCAGGATCTATTTTAATTCCTTCAGTTGAAACTATGTGACTGAGGAGCTTACCTTCATGTATAACAAAATGGATTTTTTTGGGTTCATGGAAAACCCAAAGTTTCTGCACTTAAGGAAAGTTTGCCTTAAATGCTCAAGGTGTTCATCATCATATCTAGAGAAAACTGTGATATCATCTAGATAAACACCACACACCTTTCTTACTCACTGACAAAGTCTATATCCATAGCCCTCTAGAAAAGTTGCACCCATGTTCATATTACCAAATGGCATTTTGTCGTACATGAACATTCCCCAAGGAGTAGTAAATATTTCTTTTCTCTGTCATCTGTATGTACAACTATCTGATTGTACCTAGAGAAACCATCGATCATAGATTTTCTTTGAACATCCACTACTCTTTGAAAATCCTTCTCAATTTTGGGAAATTGATAATTATCTTTGAGGGAGCATCTATTCAAATTACAAAAGTATACAAAAATCATTATTTCCCCATTTTTCTTACACAAAATCATTATTACGTTTGCTACCCAGGTTGAGTATCTAAAAGGTACAATGATATTTGGATCTAAAATCTTTTTTACCTCTTTTTTCGATAATTGGTAGCAATGTTGGATTCATACGCCCCAGCTTCTATCTGGAAGGTTTTGTGTTTGGCTTCAACATTATTTTGTGCTGAATGATGTTGGTGTCATAGGTATTCAGATATTCATAAGGTCAAGCAAAGATATATGCAAATTCTTTCATCAACTTAATATATCTTCTCCTCTGCTCATCTAAGAGTGCTTTGGACATTTTAATTAATTTAGGTTCAACAATAGTACCAATATTGCAACTTATTACATTCTCCTTAGATGAATGCACAATTTCCCTTAACAAAGTATCATTGTTAGAAAAAAGTATTTCCAAAGGTACAATATCCTTTGGGATGAAATTCCTCTTAAATTCAATAATATCATGATTATCAATTGAAGTCTTGAAATATGAAGCACTATCATTTGCTTCATTATCTATATCTTGGTTAATTAATGATGTAGAGAACTGACCTACTAGTTCCAAAAATTTCTTAATTTCCTCATGAGCATGGAACTCTCTCCAATTCTTAACATTATTTTGGCACTGAAGGTCGATAACTGACTTCAATTAGATATTGGAGTTGAGTCTGTTTAGGAACTTTGAAACAACTGGATGCTAAAGCAAAATAATTTGTTTTCTGATTATGGTCTCTAGGAATAAAAGATATGTTAATTTCTAAGTTATCTATAAGATCCCACACTACAATCCTATATACCTTTAACAATTGTTGTTTTACCTGATAAATTTTTTTCACTTGTTGAAATACTAACTCCGAATCACTAAAACAGATAGTTGTTGATTATTCAAGTTTTTAGAAGCCCTCAAACCAAGTATTAAAGCTTCATACTCAGCGGTATTATTGGTTGTTTGAAACTCCAACTTGTACAGTAAGGAAATTATTTTTCCACTAGGATAAATAATTACAACTCTTGCCCTAGCTCCTTCTTTGGATGATGAGCCATCAAAGTACATTTTCCACAAACTATCCTGAACTTCAACATTTCGTTGAATTGGAACCTCTTTCTCAACTTGCAAAATACCTATGCTACCATCATTTAGGTGCAACATACAAGATCCTATATCCCCATCAACTGTATAAATAAGGTGATTTGTTGGATTATCATTGTCACTTACCAAATAAGAAAGTTGTACCTCTTTGTACAATCTACTATGTTCTCCCCTAAACACTGTAATAATTGCATAGGAGAGATCCATCTGTAGAGTGCCGCCTAGCATTTTTTCCCAAGATCTTGATAGAAGCATTCCAAACTTAGGTGCAATGTCAATAATAACATCATCCATCACAACACTTTTCATTGGAAACTATGTAAGACTAACAACAAGATCCTTAACTACTCCCAAACACTTGGCTGCTCTTGAATCAAAGGCATACAAGTCATGACAAGGTTTGTTAATGCTTAAACCTAGGGATTCTATGACAACTTTAGGAATGAGGTTATGGGAAGCACTGAAGTCCAAAAGACAGCTATGTAACATATTATCATGGAAATTTAGGGTCACATAAAACCGTGGAGGGAAATATGATTTATCACTAGACTTGTCAAGTGATTTAGGACGAAAACTAATGGTAGGGTGCTCATACCGTAAGTTGACAAGATATGAAGGAATAGGAAGGGTATTTGAATTAAGTACTTTAAGAGTTGGCTCCCTATATGATTGATTTTTCATAAGATTGATTAATGGAATAGGGATTTTGATCTTTCTTATCTCATGTTCAAAATTGAATCCATAAGGAACTTTACTTACCTCTTCAATTTCTATAGGCTTGTCTTTATTGATTTGCTGACCTTACTTCTTTTCAGTAGTAAATATGGGCACTTGCTTAACATGAGTAACTACCTCTTTTCTCTAATTCTGGGGAACTTTCTTTGCTACAGATCTCAAATTATAGGTTCTATGAGGCTCAGTTTGATAAACATTTCTTGAACACACAGGATATGATACATTCTCATAACAATTGTTAATGTCCCGATCAAAACATACAAAACTCTTTTAATTAAACTTAATTATATAAGCAAAGGAGGTTTCATCTTCTAAGTGATTTATTTCCTGATTTGTATATTCCATGTCAATTTCTTCTATCTCCTCAGCATCATTAATCATATTATTTTGGAAAGGAGGCTAACCATTATTTCTCCTCTCCCTAGGAAACAACTTGGGTATCAAGGGTTTTTTGAGCTCATTTGGGTTTCGATTATCCCCTTCTTGAACATGTCTATTCTGGACTTTATTCTCCATTTCCAATTTAGTGATTTTCAATGAAAAGATCTTGATGAGCTTAGTCGTTTCATCAATTTTGTTTTCAACTGCTTTTGTATTTGAGGTGGATGGTCCCACTTGCTTCTTTTTCTTCTTTTCCCCCTCTAGATGTCGTGATTTACCTCTGAGCTTGTTTGACTCTTCTTATAAGGCTGCTTCTTGCATATTTTCAAGAGTAGGGGATCTCCTTTCTCTTAGTAGCAAGGAAAAATAAACATCAAATGTGTTAGCATAAGTGAGTTTTACTGATGTTTCGGTTGGATTAATTGCTACTAAGATTTTTCCATACATTTTTTTGAAGCATTTTGTGAAATTTGTGATTGACTCATCTGAATTTATTTTTAATTCCCCAAATTATGTTATATAATAGAGGAAGTCCTTGGTGTCCCTCCACCATTTCATGAATGTATCCTCTAGGGATTGTATTGTATTTATAGAACAAACTGGCAACTCCCTAAATCATATCCTGACCTCTCCATCCAGTCTTTGAACAAAAACATGCATCCACACATATTCATGATTTATGTTTTGGTTGTCAGCATAACTAAGATAGGCATTCCAATGCTCTTCCATTGTTACCTCACCCTGTCCATTAAATATTGGAAGGTAATTTTGGTAATGACCCCCAAGTAGTGCATTAAGGGCTTGAGGTAAAATATATGGGGCATATCCAGAGAAAAAAATAGCATTCTTCATGTTGGGTTGAGTTGTTTCCATGGATGTGAAGACTAAGTTGTTGAATACTAAGGTGGCACATAATGTGTTTATATAGTCCAAGTATGAGGAATTATAGGAATTTTGGTCTTATTGGTTAAAGGTATGTACATACTAGACTTAGGAATAGATGACTTGAATGAACCATGTCCTTCAGGATGTGAAAAATCCTCTTTAATTTTAGTTGAAGCTAAAGGATTGGTAAAAGCTTTGTATGCAATAGTTTGAGACTCTAAATCAAATACTTGATGCTCTGGTATAGTAATGGATAAGAACTGTTTCCAATCAGGGATTGCACTTTCCTCTTTTGAGAAAGGAGAATAAAAGCTTAAAAAGTAGTTTCTTGAGGGAAACCAAAGTCAGAGGGATTCTCGAAACCCGCAAGTCTTGTAGAGGATGACTCAATCAAAGCTTTGGCATGATTTAAAAATAGTATCAGAATCAAGGAGTTCAAGAATTTGGGAAGATTCATTCTTAAATATACCTTCTTCTTTAGATGGAACTATTTCTAGTTCAAGTAACAAGATAGAAGGTATTGGTTTAATTTCCTCCTTTGATTTTTGACTATCAATTGCATAAATAGAACTTGCTTTCTGTTGAGCTCTAGATTTATGAATGATTACCTCTAGATCAGACCTAGGTGGCACATTGGGTGAATGAGGATTACCTCTCATTCCCACCCCTTTAGAAGCTAGAACTTGTTTTCCAATTTACAGGTGAATAGTGTAGTATTTTAAAAATATTATGATTTTTTCCACCTTTAAAATCAAAGAAAAATGTGTCAATACCTAGGTAAAATGATCATCTTCGTTCCCTGACAACGACTCCAAACCATGTTTGTACTGGAGTTTGTACTAGACTACAATGGTATAAATCCCAGGCATCTCAAGTTTAAAGGATTTAAGTTTAAATATTTCTTTCATTTTGTTTTAGGTTTGGAAAAATATTATGGGTCAAGAGCTTATATATTATGGCATCTATACTACAACAAGTTACAAAACTTGATATCTAATGGAAACACCTTTAAAGACTGAAAAACATAAGATAAACATATAAAATGAACCATGATAACCTTTGAAAACATAAGATACCAATTGCATTCATGTGTCAAGATTTAGAATATATTATACAAAAATATTTTCTAAGAAAGAGGAATTGTCAATGGACAAACTAGACATGAGAATCTATGATAAAAACTTTACTATACATGGATTCATAAAATGAGACAAATCAAAAAAATTGGAAATACATTCACAATTTATTAACAGTTAAGTCGACTCATATTATGTATATAAATTATATTCAAAATGGTCTTTAAATAAGGCTTATAGCAATACAAAGTATCCTTGATGGAGATCTAGCATCACTCTCTCGACCCTCTCAAAAACCACCACTTCTACTTTTTCACTTTTTACATTTATAATCACAGAGGGGTCTAGAAACTATTTTTGAGATCCAAACCTTTAGGATCGACTATATGAAAAAGGAAAATAAACATTTACATTGATAATTACATTCTAGATTTATAAAAACTAAGACTACGCATATTTTTCAACTGTAACATTCTTATGACACCTGTTCAATTTGATGAAGAAAAATACTCGAACCATTTCAAATCTTTGACTGCTACTTCATTATTGGTGCTTGTGCCACGTGAATGAATCAAAGACTACTAGCTGATTGTTTTTTATACAGCGAGATTCCTCTGACCAATATGGTTAAGATATCCAATGCTTGATATCTTCTTTCGAGACGAGGGTACTATTTATCCATTGCTTGAAGCTTCTCTAAAAAATATTGATTCTTCTTAGTGATCTCTTCATTATTTTCCTGTGCTAACTTCCTCCTTCTCACAATCTCTTCACCAACTTCAACTAATTATGCATAGTTTGAATTGATTTCCTCCCTGTCTTCTCTTAATATTCGATTGGATTGAATTAACTTATCATTAAAATAATTTAAGTGTGCATTCTGCATTTTATAATGATGGAGGGATTTCTTTAAGTTCTCTAACTTTTAATGCTCTTCTATATGCATTTAATCTACAAGAACCTTCAAACACTGATTTGTTTCAGTCTGGATTTGATTTTCATCTACAGGAGATTCTTGATTACAAGGATCTTGTTCCAAACCTTGCATATCTACATACTATGTTTTGTTCTCAACAACTCCAGGGTTGGAATTTGCTCCTTCTTCAAAATCCCAAATGACATTCGTCCATTTACTCACATTTTTCCCTATTAGCAGCTCAGGGGAATGGCTAATACCATCTTCAATATTCGTTATGGATTCAACAACCATTTCTTCTATTCTTTTGGACTTAGTATCTTCCTCACTTAAAGATTCTTCAACACCAATCAAAGTTTCATTCTTCAAACCAAAATTCAAGACCTTTTTCACGTTCATCGCAAACTTGTTGGAAGTTGTAGTCTTTGGTCGCTATTTGAAAACCTCAGGTTTTCGATCACGAGTGTAATTTTTTTTTGATTTGGAGGTAATTGGTATGAAATACCTTTCTCTGATGATTTTGCAATTAATCTTTCTTCTAAATCCCTTGGCGTTTTGGGAGTTGCTACAACGTTATCTTCAACTTTAGTGACCTGTTCCTTTTGATTATTCTCTGTAATTTTCTCCGTAGCATGTTTCTATTTTGCATATGATCCTTCAACCACCCACTCTACTTCCACTTCAACTTTTCTTTTGTAACCTTTGTGTTGTGTTGGATTCCCATGGTTATCTTGGCTTTGATTTTAAAAAGTAGAAATAACTCTTTATTGTGCTAAAGGCATTTTTTCCTCTTTGTCCTTTTCAACATTTTGATCCTCTGAGGTTTTTGATTTCTCAACTTCAAATCACGACCAAAAGAAGAAATGTAACCAGATCCAATTTCTCTTCCTTAACTCACTGAGCACAAGTAATTTAATCAACCCAGAATGGAAAATACTATGATTAGTATGGTTTGGGTGATTTATAACCTTGGTTGCCATTTTAGGAAATCTTTTCAATAGGTAAAAGGGTAAATTAATATTTGACACACTTGCAACAGGAAAAAGGAACGTAAGATGATACCTGTAAACTGTGATGAATATGCCCTCACAAGTTACATATCATTGTATGATACTCATCACACCCCTCCATTCCTCTTTAAGGAGATTTTGATGAATTCCTTTGCTCCAATCCAAACCCTCATGTCCTGACAAGAAAACTGGTTCAAATCGACTTCAAATGGAAATTATTTGAACCATTTATCACTCTCAGTAGGTAATATGTTCAGTTTTGCAATGGAATCTTCTGATACTTCAAAGCTTAAGCTTTCAAAGTAAACCCACGAGCGTGTAAACTTACGGGGAAATTGTTGTGTAACCTCCACATTGTACCCTCTGATCTTCTCAAAGGAGGAAAACCACCTTGCATCCATTAGTATCTTTGCGCACTAAGGATGTTCTCATCCCACTGATTACTGACAGGTTGGAACCTATGTAGATTTCCACTTGTTTTCTCATTTCATTGGCTGATGACTAGAGAAACACCTACTCAAAAACTATAAACCAACACAAAATTCAATAAAAGTTAGCTCCAAATGGCACGAAGGGTTGCATGGAATTCAAATCAAGATAGTTCAAACTTTGATGAACCATTAATTGTGGGAAACACTAGTTAATGATTAAGCGATGTCACATCATTTTACTCGGTGGGAAGGTTCTATGAAGGTTCAGGATGAGAAGTCACAAGCACACTACTAGCTTGCTCCTTCCTAACAAAACTAGTATCAGAATCAGTATCAGTCTCACTATTTGGCACATAATTAGTACCCACCGCAGCAGCCACATCCTTAGGGAAGGGGGGGTGGAAATTTTAGAGGTTGAGGAGGAGGAGGATTTGGCAGAGGAAGAGGTCAAGTCATATGCTATAACTATGGATAGCCGGACCATTATGACAGAGATTTCTAGGAAACTACAAAGATCCATTCATATTGGAAAGCGGAGGACCATATTGTGGAGTAATATCCATAGTTTATTGCAAAGTGGAAAGATCGGACCGTCAGGGTTCCTAACCTTGCGCAAAATCCCAACCCAAATCCAAATCCTAACTTGAATGTTCATATGATTGCTGCTGAGCCAAGAGAGTTGAGTGTTGCTATCATAACATGAGGAGGTATTGCGACTGGAGCTGATCAAAATATTCCACAAGAACAACCGCAGGTGCGACCCGTGGCGCAGAAGAAAGTACCATTTGATGTTAAAAAATAGAAATAAGTATTTTTGGACGTGCGACCCAAGTTTATGGACCCAAAATGACCATCGACCTCAGTGAAATTCAAGGATATGCCTGAATGCTTCCAACAGTTATTCCAGAGGCAAATTCCAAGAAAGGTTAGTAAGCTCAAGTCATTTATTTTAAGTTGCTTAGCACTAGTAAAGATGCTATCACAAAAATACAAGAACTGATAGAAGAAACCCCAGTTGAGTCGCAACATGAAAGAACGGTTAACCATGTCAAAAATAAATTTAAAATGGGGTGCGAGTTATGAATGACTACATAGATAGGGGATTATGACATGGATTATATTATTCTAGACTTGGGATCGAACGTTAATATTTTGATGCGACAAACGTGGGAAAGCATGAGTAAGCCACGCCTTGACTCGTCTTCTATCTAGTTGAGGCTTTCAAATTAGGTGAAGGTCCTACTGATTGGTATATTGAGTCAAGTCCCCGTCGACATCGAGGGGCTACACACATTTGTAGACTTTGAAGTCATCAACATTGTCGATGACACGAACCCATATCTCGTGCTTCTGGGGATAGATTGGGCCATAGATGATCATGCCATTATAAATTTTAAGAAAAGGATCCTCTCATTCAAGGATGATGAGATGAGTGTAGTGTCACCCATTGATCCATTAGAGGGACAGATATATTGAACCTATGTACAGTGAGGGACATGGTGATTATCTCGACCAGATCTACAATGTCACTTCCTTAAAAGATGATTACATACATCCAACAACAGATGGAAACCTGAGGCGGAAGAGTGCTAGTTCATGCACATTAGATTCAGGAGAGGCATTAGAGAATCAACAAAAAATATTACATGAAGTATCCATGAGGAGATGCACCAGATTTACTGGGTCTGTGTGATGAGTGGAGAATCAATTGTGGGAGTTACCCACATATGAGGGCCTACCTAATCTTGCGGCCTTTATCAGTGAATTTGAAGGACTCGTAACAGAGCCGCAACGCTCATTTGCATTAAACTATGTACTGAAGGCTACACTCGCTAGATGGTGGGGTACACATAAGCACTCCGTATCAGAATGGACACAGTGCAGAAGATTGCTGGAAGTTAGATTCGAAGAAGAGGTCATTGTTATGGGTCAGAGTTACACAGGGTTGTCAAACCCTGTTGAGCATATTAATTAGTGTCGCATATCATTTGTAGAATACCCGCGATAGGAATGGGTCCATCATTTCATTCACACATTGGAAATGACACCCAGAAGATGGTACACATCCCTAGAGTTACAACAAAGAATGCAGTAGCGGGACGAGGTGGTTATGTAGTTCGCACACACCTTTGCATTTTGTTGATGAGAAGCTGATAGTTGATGCTGCGCTTTAAGCAATTAAAGAGAATATATTCTCTGAAATCCTTGTTGAAGTGACCAGTTCCCACTAGTGCAACACGACTATCCTAAAATGGATGGCTTGTTACAATATGGCTGGAGAACCAGATGATGATTTGACTAACATAAACATACCAGAGTTAGAGGGGATGCATGACATTGAAGGGAGTGGTATTTCAAGCAATAGTTCCTCAAGCTACCGAAAATCAAGAAAGTAAACATTGGGTCGCTAGAGAACCCAAAGTTCACTAATATAGGAGATTATTGGGATGATGAGACCGTCGAGAAGATCACAGACTTTCCACATGAATTTCAGGACCTATTTAGTAGGATATTTGGGAGAGATGAAAATACCCATGAAACCAGATGCTCAACCATTTAAGCAGCGACCCTATAGGTTGAATCCAAGGTATAAAGAGAAGGTGAAAATTGAATTGGATCGCATGCTTGATGCAGAAATCATTGAACCTGTTGAGGAATCAGAATGGATATGCCGTATAGTGATTCAGGATAAGAACACAATAGACAAAGTTAGGATCTATGTCGACCTAAGGAAGTTGAACGATGCATGCCTATATGATCCATTCCTAACACCATTCACAGATGAAGTACTAGAAAGCATCAAAGGACAAGAAATGCAATCATTCAACGACAACTTCTATCGCTATCACCAAGTCAGGATCGTGAATAAGGATCGACATAAAATGAACTTCGTCATAGAATGGGGATGCTACTAGTATACAGTAATGCCCTTTGGACTAAAGAATGCACCTGCTATTTTTTCCAGAATAATAGTTTCTGCTTTTAAATATTCATACATAAATTTCTTTATGAGGTCTACTTTGATAATTGGACTGTGTTTGGTCTAGTAAGAGACCATATTGAAAGTATGTGCATGATGGTGGGCCGCTGTCACCAGTATCAGATCACACTTAATTCAAAGAAATGTATTTTTTGCACACCATTTGGTGTACTATTGGGTCATATTGTATGTCGTGACATAATTTTGATCGACCCAACAAAAGTTATGATTATCCTTGAATTTCCACCAGGTACATCAATCACGCAACTTGGATCAATGTTTGGACACACAAGCTACTACAGGAAGTTCATCAGAGGGTATGCAGAGATAACTCCACCCATGGAGAAACTATTGAAGAAAGATGAAAAGTTCTAGTGGATGGAGGCTTGTCAGGAAAGCTTGTACAAATTAAAGAACAAGATGGCCACTGTGCCAATGCTTGTATTTTCGGACTGGAAGAAGGAGTTCCATGTTCATGTCGATGCACCATCTATCACGCTCGGCATAGTCTTGAAACAACCAGGTGAGGGTGCGTTGGACCACCCTATTGCTTTTTCTAGTAGAAAACTATCGACGACAAAGAAAAAATATACAATGATAGAGAGGGAAGGCCTTGCCATGGTATACGTGCTGCAGAAGTTCCGACACTACTTGTTGGGTGGACATTTCAAAATGTACACTGATCATTCGGCTTTAAATTACCTGGTAAACAAGCTAGTGTTGGGGGGGAAGATCTGTTGATGACTTTTCCTATTTCAATAATTTGACTTTGAAGTCATTGTTAAACCTAGACAACTGAATGTGGGACCTGATCACCCGTCAAGGATAGAAAGTGGTGAAGAACCAACTAGTCTGGAGGATAACTTGCCTGATGTGCAAATATTTGTAATCACCATTATTGAGGATCAGAATAAGGAATTTGATGGTATCATTCACTTCCTGAGCATAGGATATGCGCCTGAAAGATTTACCACTGTACAGAAGAAACATCTAATTGTTAGAGCCGCTGATTTTACGTTGATCGCGGGACACTTATACAAGATGGGCACAGATGAAATATTGTGACATTGTGTCTTTGACTATGAACAATAGTGGGTAATGAGTGAAGCACATGCCGGTGTCACACGAGGACACTACGCTAGAAAGGAAACTGTACACAAGATATTGCAAGTTGGACTATGGTGGCCCACCATACATATGGATACCAAGAGCTTCTGCCGACGCTGCGATATTTTCCATAAGACAAGAAAATTGAGATGTCGCTTGCATTGTATATAACCTTGCAATCATTTGATAAGTGGGATGTTGATTTTGTTGGTCCGGTAAGTTTTCCAGTTTAGAGGATTGGTGCACGCTATATTATCACTGCGATAGACTACTTAACTAGATGGGATGAATTTGTGCTTGTAAAAGATTATCCTGCTGCGACTGTGATGCATTTTTTATTTGAGAATGCCGTGACCAGATTCAGCTGTCCAAAAGTTCTCTTAAGCGACCAAGGTATGCACTTTGTTAAAAAAATAATTGATGAGCTGACTACAAAATTCTAGATTCAATATAGGAAAACGAATCCCTATCATCCTCAGGTGAATGGAACGGTTGAATCCTTCAAGAAGTTTCTGGAGAATGCATTAACCAAAGTATGTAATGTGCACCGATATTACTGGGATCAGAAAGTTTTAGGTGTGTTATGGGCTTACCAAACAACCTACAAGTGATTGACAGGGCACACTCCATTTAGATTGGTGTATGGGAAAGAAGTCATGGTGCCGATGGACTATACCATGTGGAGCCTAAGAATTGTTGCACTAATGCAAATGGAAGATGTGGATGCCTTCAAGAAAAGGTTGTCGCAGCTTGTTCAAATGGAGGAAGAACGCTTTGTTGTAGGATTCCATCAAAATATCGAGAAGAAAATGCAAAAAGCATGGGATGATCGCCATATCAAGACTCAGACATTCAAAGTCGGAGGACTTGTTTTGCTATATGATAGTAAATTATTCAAACATCCAGGGAAGTTAAAGACGCATTGGCTATGGCCATATTTGATCGTGCACATCACTAATGCGGGAACAGTAAAATTGCATAAATTGGATGGAATGCTCATCGCAGGAATGATCAATGGTAGTCACCTAAAACCTTACTATGATGGCCACGACATGCCTAGGTAAAGAAAGATGCGGTTAACAAAAAAAAAAGAGAAAAGAGGAAAGGGAATTGTTCTGTTGCACATTTGCGACATGGGTATGCCAAAACACAATAAGAGCAGGAATGACAAGCTGGATGTCATTAAAGAGTGAATACCTGGAAATATTGAGGTGGTTATGATAGAAATGCAACAATAATTTGACAAAGTATGAGAAAAATGGAGACATGCTTTTCAGTCCTATTAGTTGTCTCTGCCATAACTACCATAATTGTCTTGGCAGGTATAGATCAGAACTCGAGTACATGAATTAATGCTAGACTGTGTCGAATGGGAAGCCCATGTGATCGATAAGACATCAATCTCCTATCAAATTATCACATGCATGGCGAAGCACACCCATATAAGTATGAGACTTCATCGATAAGAATCCTTTTACGTGCATAAAGAGAGAAAGAGAAAACCAGAGCTATGAGTGAGGGAGATAAAACTCATGGTAATTGAGATTTCCAGTGCTAGTGAGCAATCTGACATTACAAGAGCATCCCCTTGCCCGATTGAAGAAGAAATTATGTCCCCAAAGGTTCAGCAGTGTGAAGAAGAACAAAAAATGATGGTGCGGAAAAGGCCAAAGACGGATCCTACGTTTGGTTTGGACCCTGCTCCGGTCTATGGCTCGACCCATGCTACGACCTCTAGCTCGACCCTTGTAGTGGCCTCGGTTCAGGACCCACCAGCTAGCATACTAGCTACAGGTTCACAACCATTTATTTTGGAGAGGGACATCTTAGAATCGTAGAGGCCTTAGGTCATGTCAGAGAAGCGAAAGGCCGAGCAGGATATACCGGCTAAGAACATACCCAAAAAGGAAGTACCAGATTTGCCACCACGAAGAGACTCTGGTGCCACCATAGAAGAGCAGAACCTATTACTACAATGTGTTCATCCAAGGAGAGTAGAGGAACAGGAAGTGAAGATTCTAACGAAAGCACACTCTTCCTTAGCGACACCCCAGATCCCTGCTGAGATACCTCTGCTGATGAACATCATTCCCAAACCGATAAAGCTGCAGTTTGAGGATTCTGAGATGCGTAAGCAGGTGGGCCTAGAGAGGAAAAATTATATCTTCACGCTTCCAGTCGTGCCTCCTGATCCATAATTGGTTGTCGCAATGGAGCGGGAATAGGGTATTGAAAGCGCGGGCCTAGTCAACCTATTTCTTATGTTGCATGTTTGTCAGAGCACGGAAATAAGAACATATGTGCGACAAACTCCTGGTTTGTTTTCATGGAGGATACTTATGGCTCGACCGACCCTATGATGTGGATGTCGAGATCATTTCAAGAATAATGGGTCTTCCACGTCAAGGAGACAACCCTGCACTATATCTATGCGCAAACATAGATACGACAAAAATGAAGCAAAAATATGACCTCCAGCACACAGATAGGGGATTCCTCATTGCCCCTATAGCTGAAAACACGGTGAGGTTCGCTGCAAAAATCCTATCTTGCAAGCTGCCATGTAAGATGCGGGTCATTGAGTGGACCGCCTACATGGTAGAACTTGCAGAGTAGTGCACAGTGGTCATGATCTTCAGCTTGTCACAATACTTGTTGAATGAGCTACTGGAGGATGTGGAACAAGAACAACAGGATAGTAAGGCCAAGTTCCACTACTCACGACTCCTGATTTTAATTTCTTTCGTTGTTTGGTCGAACCCACTCGAATACTAGCCACTGGATGTCCTAATGCTTTTCCTTGGCATAAAGTATCAGAACCTCTGGGAGGATAAGGACAACAAGATCCAGTAGAAGGGAAATAATATCAAGTTCTTTTTGCATGTAGAGGCATTGCATGATGTAATAAAGCAACAATAAAGAGTAAGAGCCACAAGAGTGCATAAATATTCCTCTTTCATAATTTTCTAGGCTGGTGTCCAAAACATTAATTTGGAACCATGAGGGTACCCAAAAAAACAAGTGCTGTCAATGTTGTTTGTGATTACTAAAAAAGACGTGGAAACGACCATCCAGGAGTGGCCTACAGAATGGCACGTCCTGGGAGATATACAAATGGACCAGGAAAGAAATTAGGGAAATGGACAAGGCGAGGGCCAAGGAAATGGCCAGGACAATGACCTAAACAATGATGGGGGCAACAGGCAAGGAAACTAGTTACAGGAGGAATATGATGACAATGATGACAGTGAGCACAATCTTGATGACAATAATAGAGAAGACACACCCACTGATGAGGATGTGTGAACCAAGCAGAGAGAACATGAATAGGAGTGCCCGCATGCGCACAAGAAATGAAAAGCTGATAAAACAACTCATACAATCAGCTTAGATAAGGAGGATATAGGATTTCTTGCAGACACTGTTGTAGAACTGGCTAAGACCAGCCTTCAGGGTCTAAGTACGTAGAAGATGCAAGTGGCCAACAAAATTGCTGAGCACATCAATAAGATCACATAGGCCATGAATGAATTCAAAACTAATGTCAAGGGTGGGACAAATGGCGTTGATCCTGGGGATACTTTAGCCGTGCCACTATTGTTGCCGCCCCTCAAGCTTGAATTACAGGTGAAAGCACTGGAGTCAGGTATATAAGAATATGATGATGTGATCAAAGTAATGGGGATGCTAACGCTATATTTTTCCAAACTAGCGTTGGCCAACGTATATTCCATTTAGCATGTGGCCGTGACAGAGCTCTGGATCTGAGAAAATACCCTAGATTATCAGGACACAAAAAATACAAGGATGGAAAAGGAGCGCAAGGTCCTCCTTAGGGAAAATGAGCAGGATATAGAAGCACGTGAATAGAGCTAGCTTACACTAGATGAAGCTATCAAAAGTGCACCCACAGAATTCCCCGTTGAATAAGGCCAAGAAGACGAAGAAGCCATCGCAAAGGTAAATCGACTCTCCAGGATTGCTGTAATACCCCATGACATTACTTTTATTTTTTCATGTTTTGAATTTTTTTTTTTTTATGTAATGATTTATGAAACTCAAAAACTGAAATGACACTTGCACAAACAAACATTTTTATTTATTTATTAATAAAGAAGATAACACTTGGAGAACTCAACTACATGAGGGGACACCAACCATGGCACCAAAGAACATGCATAAGAAAGCTAGAGTGATTGATACCAATCATATCCAATCCAAAACTCAACAACCAGACACAATCCTAAATAAAAGGGATTTAGGGATCTGATTGGAGATTTGATTGGGATGGCATAAGACATGGGCAAAGCTATTTATATGAGTGCATTGGAACAGCACGGGACACCATGTTGTGCATGGGAAAAATGATTGTTGAGCATTTTTCTATATTTATAAGTCCATCGTGAGAGCTTGGTACGGACTCAAGATTGAGTGCCACGAGGAAGTGTCTTGCTGTTCTGGTGCATGGTTGGTGATCCAGCTCGGGGGTGGAGCGAAGCAAACCATTGAGTCACTGCCTCCTATGGTTGGGAGGAGTTGATTCTCCAAGTGTGATTTTACTCTAGATTCACGTAAGTAGATCTATTTTTTTAGTTTTCATATACTTTAGCATTGAGTTTTTTTTTACTGATAAAATGAACCGAAAAAAGAGAAAATTTATAGATCTCTACATGTCCCAGATTAGAATGTGTTGTATCATATGTACGTTTCATCGGTTGAGTTTAACGTTGCAGGTAATATTGATGTATGGAAACGCTCTCTGTAAGCAATCATTGCCGTCTTTGTTTTTTTATGTATGAGTAAATATGAAAATATCATGCATAGGCGTGATCTCTGTTCACAATGATTTACTGTGTTTGGATCTATAATGTATGATTGGGTTTTTTTTAACCTCTGCGTTCCAAATGTAGTCAAGCTAGACAATGCTTAGATTATGGTATAGAACTAATGCATGTGTATGATATTTTTATAAGTAGGCCTGAGGGTGAGTATAAATCATGCTCTATACAAGCCAAGTTATTGTCTGCGATTTGAGCATTATGAATAAGTATGAACTTCTCTTGCGATTTACATTTGGGTTTGTGTACAGGTCACAATCTCCGTACTTCTCCTGCTATTTACAATTTGATCTGTATATAGATTATAAACTCTGTATTGTATTTTTTTTCTAAATTTGGATCATTTTTTAGATCAACGCTAATGCTCAAGCTGAAGGCGTGATTATTTAAAAAAAAACCTAGATTTAAACCTTGATCCACTTGCAATGATCACCATCATGGTGCCCACGATCTGAAATGTGAACTCTTTTAATGATTCCCAACCTTTGTGCTCGTGATAGGAATAGATCCACTTTTGTTTTCCAACCTCTGTGGTCATGATAGGAATAAATCCACTTTTGCAAGTTACAACGTATTGCTCAATATCTGAATCGTTCCACCTTGCAATATCACCATCACTTGTGCTCACGGTATGAATTTTCATTGTGTGCTTGGAAAGGATTCGATTTACAATTAATGACTGCACAAGTCAATTGCTTGAGTTTATTTTTGCGAATCAGTCAAATGTGGTAAATCTTGAAGATATCTGCTATTTTTCCCAGCGATAACTGATAGTTAAGAGAGGTCTTACTCTTTCCCAAGCCATTTACCTCAGTCTGCAGTTTTTTGATTGTAATGTCTCCCAGTCTTTGTTAAGCTCTCAGTTTGAGAGTTGGAATGAGTACAACTCGGTATTTCCGGAAAATTCCAGTAACTAATGATGGTCGTAGTCAACATTTCCATCCTTGAAAGCTCCTTATCTTTTTATTTTTATCTGATGTTCTTTGATACTCGGCCATGTTGGTTTCTCGCAAAAATGGAAATCATTGAGCAGCAGAAATTGCAATATATTATTGCCTATGTTTTCGGGGGCACCATCATTTACACCTTTGATTTGATTGGAACTCTCTTCCACAATATTTGTGAACATCATGGGGAATACAGATCGATTCTCATTATAAAAACATGACCATTTTTGGTGGCTCCACGTTTTTCATCGCCTCCCTTTGGCGTCTCTACTTGGACTAGCAGCTCCTCGCCCACTTACAGCGGCTCTTGATCTATGCCCATTTTTCTCTGCTATTTTTAAATCTTCATAAATTCTGCTCCTCCATAAAGTTGAATGGCAATTATAAAATGAATGTTATATTTCATGGTGTGAATATCAAATCCTTTAATTAAAAGTGAATATAGCATATCTTGAGAAAATAATTTAATTAATGATTTGGTATTTTACGGTTGGTAGGTTTATGAAAGTATATGTATACATAAGCTTTTGAGTTTTGCATTATACGTGTTATGGGTTTAGTAGAGTAAGTATAGCTTTTGAAGGAATGGAAAAGTTATATTTTTAAATGTTATGTTGGTAGAGTTTAAGATTAAGTTGTTATGGCTATTGAGCAACCAAGTGGCGGAGTATATGATAGATGGTTACCTATATTTTTAATTCAATAAATTGTATTTATTGGGTTAGAGTGTTTACTTATACTTTCAGCGTATTTTTATATACATGAAAAAGATGTTAGTAAAAATAAAATCTCCTTTCAACACACAATCTGGTGTGATATTTTGATTATTACAATTATCATTTTAGATGATGAGTTTTATGCGTTATTTTGTGGGTATGGTTTTTGGGTATGTTACATTGGGATATTAGAGCCAAGTTACTACACTTGGCCCTATGGTGTCCATACACATTTTTTCTCTCTCTCCCGACCACTAACAAATGTGTAAATCTTTGTTCTTATTACTTGCATAGCAGAAAACTGTCTTACTAAAATCTGTAGGAAGATATGGCCGGAAGACGATCCCCTACCCCACCTGCACAGGTTAAAATTGATAATGAGGATCCCCTTAATAACAACTTTGTTAATTTTGAGATTCTACAAACAGTGAGGGATTTACAAGAAGAAATTATGAACTTTAAGACTGAACATGAAAGGGTACTGAAAACTCAAGAAGACTTAAATGAATCCATCCTTTTTAAACTACATGAGATAACTAATGAAAAGAAAAAAAAGAAACGTAGACAAGAAAACTCATCCTCTGACTGTCCTTACTCTGATGGAGGCCATTTATCTAGTGAATTAGAGTATTCCAGTGATAGTTTTGAGGGTAGACATAGGAAGAAAAGAAAATATAAAGATGAGCTAACATGAGAATTCAAAAAAATAAAGCCTCCTACCTTTGATGGTGAAGTCAAAAATGGAGAAGAAGCTGAGGCTTGGCTCTCTAGGATGAAGAAGTACTTCACTATGTACAATTACTCCAACTCCATGAAGGGAAAAATGGCCATCTTCAATCTAGTCGGAAAGGATGAGATTTGGTGGCAAGATTTGAAAAGAGCAAAATGAATAAGTGATAGGAAAGCAAGTTGGAACTGGTTTAAAAAGGAATTTAAAAGGGAATACCTCTCGGAATATCACTAGGAAGGGAAAGCTAAAGAGTTTTATGAGCTAAGACTAGGATCCATGACCATGCATGACTTTTGTACTAAATTATTATCCCTATTAAGATATGTTCCTTACTTAAACGAAGAAAAACCTAAAATACAAAGGTTTATAGGTTGCTTGACTAACTTTTATAAAGACAAACTGGAGTTTGATGAACGTAAAACTTTGTATGAAGCAATGAGGAAGGCCAAATTAACATATGACCAATCCAAGAGTAAAAGTGAAAATCCTTTTTAATTTCAAGAGAAGATATGGAAATGGTTTTACGGGAAGAGAGGTCAAACCTTTTAATAATAAACATAAACATTTATAGAAAAATACCTTTAAGGAAAAACAACCAACACTAAGAACAAAATATAAACAACCTATGAGAACTGCCGAGTATAAAGATACTACTTTTAATAAGAAAAGCGAAGAAATAAAAAGAGAACCCTTGGAGTGTTGGGTTTGTGGGGGAGGTCATTTCTATTGGGATTTTCCTCATAAAAAGGATAATCGGAATATTCATACAGTTCGAGGAGTAGCTACAGTGGGAGAAGTTGCTTGGAACATACCACAGATTAGCGCAGCGTTGGACAATCACCGAGTAGATTTTCAGCCCTCCATGATTGAGGTAGAAGGTAAGATCCTTGACAAACCTATTTCTATATTAATTGATTTTGGTTCTACCCTAAGTTATATATCTCCTAAGTTAGGAGATTTGTGTAAAATGAGAAAGTATGATTTTGAAAAATCATGGTTAGTGCAGTTAGCCACCGGAACAAAAAGAAAAGTAACCAGTTTTATTTCTAGTTGTGAAGTTCATATGCAAGATTTGATTACAAACGTAGATTTGAATGTTTTACCATTAGGATCTTACGATGTACTGATTGGCATGGATTGGCTAGAAAAACATAAATTGGTGCTAAATTGTTTTGATAAAACAATTGATTGTATTGATGAAAATGGTGAAAGTAAAATGGATAGAGGAATTCCAAAGAAGATTCTTACTAGGAAAATTTCTGCCTTGCAATTGAAAAAGTGTGCTAGAAAAGGATGTAGGGTTTTTGTTGTACACATCACTGAAACTAATGTTAAAGAAACAAAATCTAATTTATAGGATCTTCCTTTTTTAAATGATTTTAAAGACGTCTTGCTAGAAGAGATACCGGGACTACCTCCGAGGAGAGATATTGACTTTACCATTGAATTGGTACCTGGAGCAGTACCCTCCTTGAAGGACCCTTATCGAATGAACACACCTGAATTGGTAGAATTAAAGTTGTAATTACAGGAATTAATAGATAAAGAATATATTAGACCAAGCGTGTCTCCATGGGGAGCGCCTGTCTTGTTTGTTAAAAAGAAGGATGGCACATTGAGGCTCTGTGTCGATTATAGACAATTAAATAAAATGACAATTAAGAATAGATACCCTCTCCCCTGCATTGATGACTTGTTTGACCAAGTATGGGGAGCATCGGTATTCTCTAAAATTGACTTAAGGTCTGGATACTATCAAGTAAGAATTAAGGACGAGGATGTCCATAAAACTGCATTCAGAGCAAGGTACGGGCATTATGAGTTCTTGGTTGTACCATTTGGCTTGACCAATGCCCTAGCCATGTTCATGTGTTTAATGAACAATGTTCTTCACAAATATCTAGATAAGTTCATAATAATATTTATTGACGATATATTAATATACTCAAAAAACGAAGAAGAGCATAAACAACATTTAAAACTAGTCTTGCAAACCTTAAGAAAACATAAACTTTATGCAAAGTTTAGCAAGTGTGAATTATTTCAAGATAAAATTTAGTACCTAGGTCATATAATAACTAAGAAAGGTATTTCGGTGGACCAAGATAAAATCAAGGCAATCAATGATTGGCTAGTTCCTGAGGATGTAACCAGGATTCGATCATTTATGGGAATCACAGGTTACTATCGTAGGTTCATTGAGGGGTTCTCCAGAATTGCTTATCCAACAACCTCACTTCAAAAGAAAGGAACTAAATTCATATGGTCTAATAAATGCCAAGAAAGCTTTGAAAAACTTAAGCACTTACTAACCATTGCACCTATTCTCAGGATTGCAGATCCATACAAGGATTTCGTAGTATGTAGAGATTCCTGTTTAGAAGGATTAGGTGGTGTGTTATTACAAGATGATTATGTAATACGTTATGAATAAAGAAAACTTAAAATACATGAACGGAACTATGCAACAAATGACTTGGAGTCAGCTGCTATAATACATGCTTTAAAGATGTGGAGACATTACTTAATAGGAAAAAAATTTACCTTAATGTCAGATAATATAGGCTTAAAATATTTATTTGATCAACAAAACTTGAATGCTCACCAATCAAGGTGGCTAGCATTTTTGAGCTAGTATGATTTTGAAATTAAACACATTAAAGGAAAAGAGAACAAGGTGGCGGATGCACTGAGTAGAAATGCCATCCCGCTTTGTTCAGCTACCTTCAGTAGTTATAAAACAAATCTCGAAGATTTAATAAAAGAAGTAGCTAAAAATGATAAAGAGTACTTAAAGATTAAAGAACAATTGGAAACAGATAATAAGGGAAGTTATTCAGCCTATTCTACAAGCTCTGAGGACTTGTTAGTTTATAACAACCGATTATACATACCAGATTCTGAAGAAGTAAAACGACTAATTCTTAATGAACTACATAAGAAACCATATTCCAGACATTCGGGATACCAAAAGATGATAACTAAGTTAAGAAAAATCTATTATTGGCCTAACATGAAGAATGATGCTGCAAATTACCTAGCTAGGTGTATTGAATGTCAACAAGTAAAAACTGAACATCAACATCCTGCTGGGCTACTACAACCCTTACCTATTCCAGAATTGAAATGGGAGATAATAAGCATGGATTTTATAGCAGGATTACCTAAGACAAATAAACAACATGACTCAATAATGGTAGTTGTTGATAAGTTAATTAAAGCTACTCACTTCATACCTGTAAAGCCCACTTTCAAAGCCATTAATATAGCTGATATTTTTATGAAAGAAATATTTCGGTTACGTGGTATTCTGAAGGTTGTGATTTCTGATAGAGATGTGAAATTCATTGGTAACTTTTGGAAATCCTTGTTTAAAGGTCTGGATACACAACTAAATTTTAGCACTGCTTATCATCCTCAAACGGATGGATAAACTGAAAGAAATAATCAAGTGTTAGAAGATATGCTGTGAATGTACATAATGGATAAACCAGGTAAATTGGAAGAGTATTTGCATTTGGTAGAATTTGCTTATAATAATGGGTATCAAGCTTCTTTGAAAATTAGTCTATTTGAAGTTTTGTATGGCCGGAAATGTCGCACTCCTGTGTCTTGGCATAACCTTGTTGACAGGATTTTTCTAGGACCAAACATGTTAAAGGAAATGGAACAAATGGTGAAAGAGGTACAAAAAAACTTCAAAGTTGCCCAGGATCGGCAAAACAGTTACACAGATTTAAAATGAACTCCAAGAGAGTTCAATGTTGGGGATCACGTATATCTAAAGGTAAAGTCAAAGAAGAGTTCTTTGAGTTTGGGAAGATGTTCCAAGCAGGCACCAAGGTATCATGGACCTTTTGAAGTGTTAGCTAAGATAGGGTCGGTAGCCTATCAGCTTGCACTTCCACCTAATATAAAAGTACATGATATATTTCATGTTTCATTGTTAAAAAAATATATACATGATGCTACTCATATAATTTACTGGGATGTGATTCAGGTAGAACCCAAGGGTGAGTTCTAGACTGAACCTTTCCGCATTCTATATAGGAAGGAACGTATGCTTTGGAATCGAGCCATCGTTGAAATAAAAGTGCAATGGAAGCACTTCAACCTTGAAGAGGCAACTTGGGAAATGGAGGATAAAATGCAGGAAGCATATCCCTCCATGTTCCAGAATGAGCAATGGAGCTTAGAATAAAAATAACACCGAGGATGGTGTTAAAAATAAGGGGGGAGAAATGTAATACCCCATTACATTACTTTTATTTTTTCATGTTTTGAAAAATTATTATTTTTATTATGTAATGAGTTATGAAACTCAAAAACTGAAATGACACTTGCACAAACAACCATTTTTATTTATTTATTAATAAAGAAAATAACACTTGGGGAACTCAACTACATGAGGGGACACCAACCATGGCACCAAATAACATGTGTAAGCAAGCTAGAGTGGTTGATACCAATCATATCCAATCCAAAACTCAACAACCAGACAAGATCCTAAATCAAAGGGATTTAGGGATCTGATTGGAGATTTGATTGGGATGGCATAAGACCTGGGAAAAGCTATATATGAGTGCATTGGAATAGCACGGGACGCCGTGTTGTGCATGGGAGAAACGATTGTTGGGCGTTTTTCTATTTTTATAAGTCCATCGTGAGAACTTGATATGGACTTGAGATTGAGTGACGTGCGGAAGTGTCTTGCTGTTTTGGTGCATGGTTGGTGATCCAGCTCAGGGGTGGAACAGAGCAAACTGTTGAGTTGCTGCCTCCTATGGTTGGGAGGAGTTGATTATTCAAGTGTGTTTTTACCCTAGATTCACGTAAGTAGATCTGTTTTTTTTAGTTTTCATACACTTTAGCATTGAGTTATTTTTTTGTTTTGTTTTACCGATAAAATGAGCCAAAAAGGGAAAATTGCTAGATCTCTACATATCCCAAATTAGAATGTGTTGTATCATATGTACATTTCACCAGTTGAGTTTAACGTTGCCAGTAATATTGATGTATGGAAATGCTCTCTGTAAGCAATCATTTCCGTCTTTGTTTTTTTATGTATGAGTAAATATGAGAATATCATGTATAGGTGTGATCTCTGTTCACAATGATTTACTGTGTTTGGATCTATAATGTATGATTGAATTTTTTTTTAACCTCTGCATTCCAAATGCAGCCAAGCTAGACAATGCTTAGATTATGGTATAGAACTAATGCCTGTGTATGATATTTTTATAAGTAGGCCTGAGGGTGAGTATAAATCGTGCTGTATACAAGCCAAGTTATTGTCTGCGATTTGAGCATTATGAATAAGTATGAGCTTCTCTTGCAATTTACATTTGGGTATGTGTATAGGTCATAATCTCCCTACTTCTCCTGCTATTTATAATTTGATCTGTATATAGATTATAAACTTTGTATTGTATTTTTTTCCTTCTGAACTTAGATCATTTTTTAGATCAATGATAGTGCTCAGGCTGAAGGCGTGATTATTTAAAAAAAAAATATTTAAACCTTGATCCACTTGCAATGATCACCATCATGGTGCCCACGATCTGAAATGTTATCACTTTTAATGATTCCCAACCTTTGTGCTTGCGATAGGAATAGATCCACTTTTGTTTTCCAGCCTCTGTGGTCACGATAGGAATAAATCCACTTTTGCAGGTTACAACGTATTGCTCAGTATCTAAATCGTTCCACCTTCCAATATCACCATCACTTGTTCTCACGATATGAATTTTCATTGTGTGGTTGGAAATGATTCGATTTACCATTAATGATTGCACAAGTCAATTGCTTGAGTTTATTTTTGCCAATCAGTCAAATGAGGTAAATCTTGAGGATATCTATTGTTTCTCCTAGCGATAATTGATAAATAAGAATGGTCTTACTCTTTCCCAAGCCATTTACCTCAGTCTGCAGTTTTTTGATTGTAATGTCTGCTAGTCTTTGTTAAGCTCTCAGTTTGAGAGTTGGAATGATTATAGCTCGGTATTTCCGGAAACTCCTAGTAACTAATGATGGCCGTAGTCAATGTTTCCATCCTTGACAACTCCTTATCTTTTTATTTTTATCTGATGTTCTTTGATACTCAGTTGTGTCAGTTTCTCACAAAAATGGAAATCATTGAGCAACAGAAATCGCAAATATTATTGCCTATGTTTTCGGGGGCACCATCATTTACACCTTTGATCTAATCGAAACTCTCTTCCACAATATTTATGAACATCATGGGGAATATAGATCGATTCTCATTATAAAAACATGACCATTTTTGGTGGCTCCACATTTTTCGTCGCCTCTCTTTGGCGTCTCTACTCGGACTAGCAGCTCCTCGCTCACTTACAGTGGCTCTTGATCTATGCCAATTTTTCTCTGCTATTTTTAATTCTTCATAAATTCGGGTCCTCCATAAATTTGAATGGAAATTATAGAATGAATGTTATATTTCATGGTGTGAATATCAAATCCTTTAATTAAAAGTGAATATAGCATATCTTGAGAAAATAATTTAATTAATGATTTGGTATTTTACGGTTGGTAGGTTTATGAAAGTATATGTATACATAAGCTTTTGAGTTTTTCATTATACGTGTTATGGGTTTAGTAGAGTAAGTATATCTTTTGAAGGAATGGAAAAGTTATATTTTTAAATGTTGTGTTGGTAGAGTTTAAGATTAAGTTGTTATGGCTATTGAGCAACCAAGTGGCGGAGTATATGATAGATGGTTACCTATATTTTTAATTCAATAAATTGTATTTATTGGGTTATAGTGTTTACTTATACTTTCAACGTATTTTTATATACATGAAAAAGATGTTAGTAAAAATAAAATCTCCTTTCAACACACAATCTGGTGTGATATTTTGATTATTACAATTATCATTTTAGATGATGAGTATTATGCGTTATTTTGTGGGTATGGTTTTTGGGTATGTTACATTGTGGTATTAGAGCCAAGTTACTACACTTGGACCTATGGTGTCCATACACATTTTTTTTTCTCTCTCCGAACCACTAACAAATGTGTAAATCTTTGTTCTTATTACTTGCATAGGAGAAAACTGTCTTACTAAAATATGCAGGAAGATATGGCCGGAAGACGATCCCATACCCCACCTGCACCGGTTGAAATTGATAATGAGGACCCCCCTAATAACAAATTTGTTAATTTTGAGATTCTACAAACAGTGAGGGACTTACAAGAAGAAATTATGAACTTTAAGACTGAATATGAAAGGGTACTGAAAACTCAAGAATACTTAAATGAAGCCCTCCTTTTTAAACTACTTGAGATAACTAATGAAAAGAAGAAAAAAAAAACATAGACAAGAAAACTCATCCTTTGATTGTCCTTACTCTGATGGAATCCATTTATCTAGTGAATCGGAGTATTCTAGAGACAGTTTTGAGGGTAGACATAGGAAGAAAAGAAAATATAAAGATGAGCTAACAAGAGAATTCAAAAAAATAAAGCCTCCTACCTTTGACGACGAAGTCAAAAATGGAGAAGAAGCAGAGGCTTGGCTCTCTGGGATGAAGAAGTATTTCACTATGTACAATTACTCCAACTTCATGAAGGGAAAAATGGACATCTTCAATCTAGTTGGAAAGGCTGAGATTTGGTGGCAAGATTTAAAAAGAACAAAACGAATAAATGATAGGAAAGTAAGTTGGAACTGGTTTAAAAGGGAATTTAAAAGGGAATACCTTTTGGAATATCACTACAAAGGGAAAGATAAAGAGTTTTATGAGCTAAGACTAGGATCCATGTCCATGCATGACTTTTGTACTAAATTCTTATCCCTATTAAGATATGTTCTTTACTTAAACGAAGAAAAACCTAAAATACAAAGGTTTATAGCTTGCTTGCCTAACTTTTATAAAGACAAACTGGAGTTTGATGAACCGAAAACTTTGTATGAAGCAATGAGGAAGGCCAAATTAACGTATGACGAATCCAAGAGTAAAAGTGAAAATCCTTTTTAATTTCAAGAGAAGAGATGGAAATGGTTTTAAGAGAAGAGGGTTCAAACCTTTTAATAATAAACATAAATGTTTCCAGAGAAATACCTTTAAGGACAAACAACCAACACTAAGAACGGAATATAAGCAACCTATGAGAACCGCCGAGTATAAAGATACTACTTTTAATAAGAAAAAGTGAAGAAATAAAAAGAGAACCCTTGCAGTGTTGGGGTTGTGGGGGAGGTCATTTATATTGGGATTGTCCTCATAAAAAGGATAAACGGAATATTCATACAGTTCTAGGAGCAACTACAGTGGGAGAAGTTGCTCGAAACATACCGCAGATTAGCATAGCATTGGACAATCACCAAGCAGATTTTCAGCCCTCCATGATTGAGGTAGAAGGTAAGATCCTTGACAAACCTATTTCTATATTAATTGATTCTGGTTCTACCCTAAGTTATGTATCTCCTAAGTTAGTAGATTTGTGTAAAATGAGAAAGTATGATTTTGAAAAATCGTGGTTAGTGCAGTTAGCCATCGGAACAAAAAGAAAAGTAACCAATTTTATTTCTAGTTGTGAAGTTTATATGCAAGATTTGATTACAAAAGTAGATTTGAATGTTTTACCATTAGGATCTTACGATGTACTGATTGGCATGGATTGGCTAGAAAAACATAAAGTGGTCCTAAATTGTTTTGAGAAAATGTTTGATTGTATTGATGAAAATGGTGAAAGTAAAATGGTTAGAGGAATTCCAAAGAAGATTCTTACTAGGAAAATTTTGGCCTTGCAATTGAAAAAGTGTGCTTGAAAAGGATGTAGGGTTTTTGCTGTACACATCACTAAAACTAATGTTAAAGAAACAAAATCTAATTTAGAGGATCTTCCCTTTTTAAATGATTTTAAGGACATCTTCCCAGAAGAGATACCGGGACTACCTCCAAGGAGAGATATTGACTTTACCTTTGAATTGGTACCTAGAGCAATACCCTCCTCGAAGGCCCCTTATCGAATGAACACACCTGAATTGGTAGAATTAAAGTTGCAATTACAGGAATTAATAGATAAATAATATATTAGAGCAAGCGTGTCTCCATGGGGAGCACTTGTCTTGTTTGTTAAAAAGAAGGATGGCACATTGAGGCTCTGTGTCGATTACAGACAATTAAATAAAATGACAATTAAGAATAGATACCCTCTCCCCCGCATTGATGAAATGTTTCACCAAGTATGGGGAGTGTCAGTATTCTCTAAAACTGACTTAAGGTCTGGATACCATCAAGTAAGAATTAAGGATGAGGATGTCCATAAAATTGCATTCAAAACAAGGTACGAGCATTACGAGTTCTTGGCTGTACCATTTGGCTTAACCAATGCCCCAACCACGTTCATGTGTTTAATGAACAGTTTTCTTCACAAATATCTAGATAAGTTCGTAATAATATTTATTGAATATATATTAATATAATCAAAAAACGAAGAAGAGCATAAAGAACATTTAAAACTAGTCTTGCAAACCTTAAGAGAAAATAAACTTTATGTAAAGTTTAGCAAGTGTGAATTCTTTCAAGATAAAATTTAGTACCTAGGTCATGTAATAACTAAGGAAGGTATTTCGGTGTACCAAGATAAAATAAAGGCAATCAATGATTTGGCCAGTTCCTAAGGATGTAACCAGGATTCGATCATTTATGGGAATCATCGGTTACTATCGTAGGTTCATTGAGGGGTTATCTAGAATTGCTTATCCAATAACCTCACTTCAAAATAAAGGAACTAAATTCATATGGTCTAATAAATGCCAAGAAAGCTTTGAAAAACTTAAGCACTTACAAACCACCGCACCTATTGTCAGGATTGCAGATCCATACAAGGATTTCGTAGTATGTACGGATGCCTGTTTAGAAGGATTAGGTGGTGTGATATTATAAGATGATTATGTAATACGTTACAAATCAAGAAAACTTAAAATACATGAACAGAACTATGCAACATATGACTTGGAGTTAGCTACTATAATACATGCTTTAAAGATGTGGAGACATTACTTAATAGGAAGAAAATTTACCTTAATGTCGGATAATATAAGCTTAAAATATTTATTTGATCAACAAAACTTAAATGCTCGCCAAGCAAGGTGGCTAGCATTTTTGAGCGAGTATGATTTTGAAATTAAACACATTAAAGGCAAAGAGAACAAGGTGGTGGATTCCCTAAGTAGAAATGCCATCCCGCTTTGTTCAGCTGCCTTCAGTAGTTATAAAACAAATCTCGAAGATTTAATAAAAGAAGCACCTAAAAATGATAAAGAGTACTTAAATATTAAAGAACAATTGCAAACAGATGATAAGGAAAGTTATTCAACCTATTCTATAAGCTCTGAAGACTTGTTAGTTTATAAAAACCGATTATACATACCAGATTCTGAAGAAGTAAAACGACTAATTCTTAATGAACTACATAAGAAACCATATTCCAGACATCCGGGATACCAAAAGATGATAACTAAGTTAAGAAAAAGCTATTATTGGCCTAACATGAATAATGATGCTGTAAATCACCTAGCTAGGTGTATTGAATGTCAACAAGTAAAAACTGAACATCAACATCCTGCTGGGCTACTACAACCCTTACCTATTCTAGAATGGAAATGGGAGATAATAAGCATGGATTTTATAATAGGATTACCTAAGACAAATAAACAACATGACTCAATAATGGTAGTTGTTGATAAGTTAAGTAAAGCTGCTCATTTCATATCTGTAAATTCTACTTTCAAAGCCATTAATATAGCTGATATTTTTATGAAAGAAAGATTTCGGTTACATGGTATTCCAAAGGTTGTGATTTCTGATAGAGATGTGAATTTCACTGGTAACTTTTGGAAATCCTTGTTTAAAGGTCTGGATACACAACTAAATTTTAGCACTGCTTATCATCCTCAAACGGATGGATAAACTAAAAGAACTAATCAATTGTTCGAAGATATGCTGCGAATGTACGTAATGGATAAACTAGGTAAATGGGAAGAGTGTTTGCATTTGGTAGAATTTGCTTATAATAATGGGTATCAAGCTTCTTTGAAAATGAGTCCATTTGAAGTTTTGTATGGCTGGAAATGTCGCACTCCTATGTCTTGGGATAACCCTGCTGACAGGATTGTTCTAGGACCAAACATGTTAAAGGAAATGGAACAAATGGTGAAAGAGGTACAACAAAACTTAAAAGTTGCCCAGGATCGGAAAACAATTTACGCAGATTTAAAATGAACTCCAAGAGAGTTCAATGTCGGGGATCACATATATCTAAAGGTAAAGTCAAAGAAGAGTTCTTTGAGTTTGGGAAGATGTTCCAAGCTGGCACCAAGGTATTGTGGACCTTTTGAAGTGTTAGCTAAGATAGGGCCGGTAGCCTATCAGCTTGCATTTCCACCTAATAAAAAAGTACATGAAGTATTTCATGTTTCATTGTTAAAAAAATATATACATGATGCTACTCATATAATTGACTGGGATGTGATTTAGGTAGAATCCGAGGGCAAGTTCCAAACCGAACCTTTCTTCATTATAGATAGGAAGGAACGTATGCTCCAGAATCGAGCCATTGTTGAAATAAAAGTGCAATAGAAGCACTTCAACCCTGAAGAGGCAACTTGGAAAATGGAGGATAAAGTGCAGGAAGCATATCCCTCCATGTTCTAGAATGAGCAAGGGAGCTCAGAATAAAAAGAACACCAAGGATGGTGTTAAAAATAAGGGGGGGAGAAATGTAATACCCCATGACATTAGTTTTATTTTTTCATGTTTTGAAAAATTATTATTTTTATTATGTAATGAGTTATGAAACTCAAAAACTGAAATGACACTTGCACAAACAAATTTATTTATTTATTTATTAATAAAGAAAATAACACTTGGAGAACTCAACTACATGAGGGGACACCAACCATGGCACCAAAGAACATGTGTAAGCAAGCTAGAGTGATTGATAACAATCATATCCAATCCAAAACTAAACAACTAGACAAGATCCTAAATCAAAGGGATTTAGGGATCTGATTAGAGATTTGATTGGGATGACATAAGACCTGGGCAAAGCTATTTATATGAGTGGACTGGAATAGCACGGGACGCCGTGTTGTGCATGGGAAAAATGATTCTTGAGCGTTTTTCTATTTTTATAAGTCCATTGTGAGAACTTGGTACGGACTCGAGATTGAGTGCTGCGAGGAAGTGTCTTGCTATTTTGGTGCATGGTTGGTGATCTAGCTCGGGGGTGGAGCAGAGCAAACCGTTGAGTTGCTACCTCCTATGGTTGGGAGGAGTTTATTCTCCAAGTGTGTTTTTACCCTAGATTCACATAAGTAGATCTGTTTTTTTTAGTTTTCATATACTTTAGCATTGTGTTATTTTTTTTGTTTTACCGATAAAATGAATAGAAAAGGGAAAATTGCTAGATATCTACATGTCCCAAATTAGAATGTGTTGTATCATATGTATGTTTCACCGGTTGAGTTTAACGTTGTCGGTAATATTGATGTATGGAAACGCTCTCTATAAGCAATCATTGTCGTCTTTGTTTTTTTATGTATGAGTAAATATGAAAATATCATGTATAGGCATGATCTTTGTTCACAATGATTTACTACATTTGGATCTATAATGTATGATTGCGTTTTTTTAAACCTCTGCATTCCAAATGAAGTCAAGCAAGACAATGCTTAGATTATGGTATAGAACTAATGCCTGCGTATTATATTTTTATAAGTAGGCCTGAGGGTGAGTATAAATCGTGCTCTATACAAGCTAAGTTATTGTCTACGATTTGAGCATTATGAATAAGTATGAACTTCTCTTGCGATTTACATTTGGGTTTGTGTATAGGTCATAATCTTTGTACTTCTCTTGCTATTTACAATTTGATCTGTATATAGATTATAAACTCTGTACTATATTTTTTTTTTCTGAACTTGGATCATTTTTTAGATCAACGTTAAGGCTCAGGTTGAAGGCGTGATTATTTAAAAAAAGAAGAAGATTTAAACCTTGATCCACTTGCAATGATCACCATCATGGTGCCCACGATCTGAAACGTTATCACTTTTAATGATTCCCAACCTTTGTGTTTGCGATAGGAATAGATCCACTTTTGTTTTCCAGCCTCTGTGGTCACGATAGGAATAAATCCACTTTTGCAGGTTACAACGTATTTCTCAGTATCTGAATCATTCCACCTTGCAATATCACCATCGCTTGTGCTCACGATATGAATTTTCGTTGTGTGGTTGGAAAGGATTCGATTTACCATTAATGACTACACAAGTCAATTGCTTGAGTTTATTTTTGCCAATTAGTCAAATGAGGTAAATCTTGAATATATCTGTTGTTTCTCCCAGCGATAACTGATAGTTAAGAATGGTCTTACTCTTTCCCAAGCCATTTACCTCAGTCTCCAGTTTTTTGATTGTAATGTCTGCCAGTCTTTGTTAAGCTCTCAGTTTGAGAGTTGGAATAAGTACAGCTCGGTATTTTCAGAAACTCCTAGTAACTAATGACAGCCGTAGTCAACGTTTCCATCCTTGACAACTCCTTATCTTTTTATTTTTATCTGATGTTCTTTGATACTCGACTATGTCGGTTTCTCACAAAAATGGAAATCATTGAGCAGCAGAAATTGCAAATATTATTGCCTATGTTTCCGGAGGCACCATCATTTACACCTTCAATCTGATCGGAACTCTCTTCCACAATTTTTATGAACATCATGGGGGATATAGATCGATTCTCGTTATAAAAATAAGACCGTTTTTGGTGGCTCCACATTTTTCGTCGCCTCCCTTTGGCGTCTCTACTCGGACTAGAAGCTCCTCGCTCACTTACAGTGGCTCTTGATCTATGCCCATTTTTCTTTGCTATTTTCAATTCTTCATAAGTTCAGGTCCTCCATAAAGTTGAATGGCTATTATAAAATGAATGTTATATTTGTTGGTGTGAATATCAAATCCTTTAATTAAAAGATAATATAGCATTGTTGGGCAATAGGGTAGACCCGGGTTTAATCCTTTTGTGTCGCACCAACAAAAGACCCACAGTGTTGGCCCTTTCGGCAACAACCTGTGCGCAGGTTGCAGTCTCACCCGAAACAGCTATGGGGTGCCGCAGAATCAGGTTTTTTGCAAGCAGAGAGGGTGATTACTGTACCTTAGCCTTTAATAACCTTATTAATCAATAATTATAAAGCTTTACCATTCATTCATATACAACTTCGCAGATAGATAAACAGTCGTGACTTGCTCAACCCACTACAGGGAATTCATAGCGAAGCTTAATATTAGCAGCGATCTAACTTATCATATGTATACAGTTATTAATGCATAAAAGACAACAGAAACAGAAACAACACAATAAACCACGACACCAGATATAACGTGGTTCACCCCCAGTGTAGGGGCTACGTCCACAAACTGTGTTTTATTCAACTTGCTACAAAACCACAGTTTGATCTGCGCACTCAGCTGCAGATCCCTTCAGTCCCTAAAAGCTGTGCACACAGTAGCAGGCCCCTGCGCACACAGCTGCAGGTCTTTCCTCAATCTTCTTTACAAAAACCCTCTGCGCACACAGCTGCAGAGGTCATCCACGCACACAGCTGGGACTTAACCTTTCCTTACAAAATCAACCTTAGCTTCACCTTAATATTTCTTACATCATAAAACCTAACCTTTCTTCTTTACACAAGCACTTATTTATACTGCGCATTTTTACAAAACCATGGTCTTAAACCATGGGCACCCCAAACCCTAAACCCTGGACTTAAACCATGGGTTTATTACAGAAGACTTTGACTCAACCCCGACACCCCTAAGACTATTTTGAGTCCAAACTCGTGGATTTATCCATCTTAAGGACCGTCAGGGTGCGTGTCCCAACAGGCCCCTAAGACTCACCAGTGGCCCGTCCCGGGACACTCTTTAGTTTCTCTGGTGGCAAAATTCCGCTGATGAAGCATAGTGCACTGCTTGCTGAAGCTCTCCATGCTGCTGTCGGCTGCCTACTTCTATCCTTTACAGAAGTTTTGCTGATGAAGGCCGTCGCGATCCATCTGCAACCCCATCCTCCATCTTGGTTGCCGGCCCTTCATCATCCACAGCTTGGGGTCCCTTGGAATTGCATGTCACGCTGCATGAGACACACAGCTGCCATGGCTCTGTTCAACTGGGAGGATTCATGACGGGATTCCCCAGAGTCTTTCTGCGAGGCCTCATGCCCTTTGTTGCTCTACGTTAGAGCAAAGTCATGCCTGTCTTTGCAAATTTAGAGCAAAATCCTGCCTGCCGATGTACTTAGCAAGATAGGATTGTACTGGCGGAGTACTCAGAGGGTTTTGCAGACCTCTGTCCCTGATTTCTCGTACAAACTCCTGAAATTCACAGTTGTTCGACATAGTGCGGACTAAATACCTCACATACGTGCTTAATGCAGAAAACGCAAGTCGAGATGGCTTCTTATAGAATCCCGAGGTGGAATCTGTCATCATGGTGTATTAATGACGCTGAATCTGATGGAGTGCCGGAAATCTTCTCCACACAGCGCCGAATTTTCCCAAAATATCATTATGACAGGTAATGAGAACAGCTCTTGTGCCAACGCCGCCGAAACCATGTTGTCCCATCCGTCACATTTTAGGCTGCGACACACCTTGGATCCTACGACATAACAACAACCTTCGACTATGACCCTGTGACCCACGACCAACCTTCGGCTTTCCATACTTCCTCCTTTAGACAAAATAGACTACCATATTCCATAATGCTACTAACAGCTTCGCTTATAGTCTAGTACCCAATCTCAACTGTTCTTGGTACTCAGACTTGTCTTTCTTGGTGCTACCTCTGATTCTGGGTACCTGGCCTGTCCCTGTACTTTTTTAGACGGCTCCCGTTTATCATAGAAGGAAAAAGTTCTCCATTTAACTTAGCTAGCTGAAATGCGCCCCCATTAGTAACTTTCTATACTACTATTGAGGCCTGGAAATTCGCAGGCGGCAACAGTTAGGGATTCTCCCCAATCAGCGTTCCCAACTAGCCCGCTGACTGTTTGGTATAGGGAATCCGTCCGGTTCGCGGTCCGGCTACCGTAGGTCAAGTAACGAACAAAGGCTTTACCGGTTGCGGACCGACCCACCGATTTTTTTGTATTTTGACTTAAATGAATGATATGCACGTGCCTAACTAAATGCAGGGTGATCCAGATGCAAGGAGCGGTCACAAAGTGATGCGCAGGTTCTTACCTCTCGTCTTAAGCTCACAAGCAACCAAACCAGATACGAGTAGAAATAAACTAACTACCTAAACTATCCCTAGGGAGCAAGGTTGTCGTCTTAACTGAGCAATACAATATCACATACGGTAAGAAAATCACAGATAGCTGATGCTCTTCTCACAGCACATGAAGAACTTATAAATATTCAAATGACCAGATAGCCAATCATTCTATAACAACATTTATTGCTCTTAGTGCAAATGCATCCCAGCAAACACTGAAGAATAGTTAACAAGAACTTAGATTCAAAACATCAAATATCCTTACAGCGAATGAAATACAGCTGAAAATGAAATAGTTCCTCTTCAACATTATTCATTGAATTGCATTGGTACATTTCACTTCTTTACTCTTTCCAGCAGACGAAATTGCAGTTCGCTTAGCAAAACAAAATAGTTCCTCTTACAAGCCAACCATTACAAATTTTTCTAAGGGAAAAAGCCCTTTTCCAGTCTTCATTCCCATTATTTAAACTACAACTGATGTCCTCTGGGTTCCCTCAGCGCGTGACCTTTCAGCGCCCTTGACGATTCAGTTTCCCTTCTAGTCGTTGCGTTTTCTTCAATCATTTCAATAGACGTTTTACCCTCTGACAGTAACTGCTGAAAACGCCTCATCGGCGTCTCTGTCATCCGCTTGGCTTGTCCTTTCCCTCGACGTAGGCCGCTCTCGTGATCCATGTGATTC
>LPNX011020835.1:0-17542 GCA_001517045.1 Pseudotsuga menziesii | reverse complement strand
GCTAAACAAGGCAAAGTTCGGGCGTCGGATGAAACTCACGTCGGCCACTGACTTCATCCTCCCGGCCGCAACGACGGATAGGTAGGAACTCAGGACCAAGCGATTTAGGCCGTCGAATCGGGCGTCGGATGAAACTTCAAACGGGGGGCGGTTTTCTCCGGAAGTCGCAACGTCGGGTAAGTTAGGACTAACACACTTCCGAAAGAGGCCCGATCCAAAGAGAAAAACAACAGAGCTAGGATTAACTTGCAGCCCAAAATCGTCTTTTTCTTGTTCATGCAAAAAAATTTTCATACTCGACGGGTACCAGAAAAAACCACACGACTCAAGCTAAGTTGGACGAAGCAATCAAAAGGCGAGCAATCAAATTCAAACGCAAAGATAAGCTCCAAGACGCCAAGCTTTCAACAGTCGATTCAAGCAAATAATGATAAGGAGGGGTCCCAGAGTTTAAGTGAAAAGTTTAAAATTGGGGAAAAGGTTGCGGCAGCAACAACTGGCGATTCCCTGGTGAACCTAGATCTCTGGGTGGTTTTTTCCTTGAAATGCAGACTGTTCTACACAAATGTATCCAGTGAATTCTTCCAGCTATACAGGTTTCTCAATAACAGAAGCGTGTACCTTGATCATTGATATCAGTCCAACCTGGGCAATGAAAGTCAAGATTCTAGAGTCCGGATAACTCTACTGAGGCCGAAATGTGAATTCATTATTAATTTTTTCTTCAGGTAGCTGGTAACATTGGACACCACAGGATTGTAGCAGGTGATGAACAGAAACGTTCATTTGTTCCTCATTCCCATGCCGCCTTAGCAACTTTTGTGCTTTTAGGTGGTGTCCTCTTTTAATGAGAGTCTTCATGCATGCCTTTCTTACTGAATTTTTCATTCAGGATCCTCTATCCCATAGTGCCCTTTTGTGTGAGTGACGTGCTTAAGGTTTCAGCTCACGGACGGAGGGGATCATTGGCAAATTAGCACTTTATGATCTGGATTTAGCTTTGGAGCATGATGCTTTTATAGGAATTCTGACTCTTATCTGCCTTCTGGCCTTTATTTCCTGGCATGGGATCATTTAGATTTAACACCGTGTTCATCTTGCTCTTCTCCATGGGTCCCCTGTCATTGCCCCCTTAGATTACAAGTGTAAAGTGCGCGGAGCCTCAGCATAGTGTTCTAGACCTTCGAACCTGATTGACCTTACAGGAGATTAAACAGGACCTCAATGCACCCCAATCATTTCTGTTAGCGTTACAAACCTTTGTCAAGGCATGCTCAAGGATTTTGTTAAAAGCTTCGACAGTCCCATTTGCTTGTGGATGATATGCTGTACTCTTTTGATGATACACCTGAAATTATTCAGTCAATACTTCAATAGTCCTGTTCAGGAAATGTGACCCCTGATCACTCATAAGAACTTTGGGACACCCAAATCTGGATAAGATGTTGTCGAAGATGAACTTTGCAGCAGTAGCAGCGCTACAGGTCTTGACTGGTTGAGCTTCGGCCCAACGGGTAAGATAATCAGTCGTTGTAATGATGTATCTGGCTCCTGACTTTTTCGCAGGGGGGTTGATAGGACCAACAAAGTCAATAGCCCATTTGTCAAAGGCCTGTAATGTTACTTGCGGAACTAGGGGCATTTCATCCCTCCTAGATGGTTTACCTGTCCTCTGACAGATGTCGCAGCTGTGGCAATATTCTCTTGCATCTTTGTGAAGTGTGGGCCACCATAAGCCGTCTGTCAAAATATTCTGCGCTGTGGATTTGCCTGCATAGTGACCTCCTGCTGCGCCAGAGTGTGCTTCAGCCAATATTAGAGGTTTTTCATGTTCCAAAACACATCTGCGCAGTATCTCATCTGGTCCCATTTTATACAGCTGTCCTGCTATTAAGGTGAAGTCCGCGGCTCGAACCACCAGCTGCTTCTTCTGCTGTGTAGTCATTTCAGGAGGGGGAAGACCTGTAGACAAATACTGAGCAATGTCCTGGAAATATTCATCAACCATTGAAATAGCAAATAATTGGGCATCAGGGAGGCCCTCATCCAAACTGATAGGTTCTTCGCCTGAGTCGAGCCTCGACAAGTGGTCAGGTCCTAGATTAAGTCTTCCAGGCTTAACAATGATCTCAAAATCATATTCTTGAAATAGAATCAACCATCTGCATATTCTTCCACCTAGCACAGGCTTGTTAAACAAGTACTTCAAAGCAGAATGGTCAGTAAACATCTTAAAATGAGACCCTAGCAGATAATGTCGAAACTTTTGTAGTGCATATACCATAGCAAGACCTTCGTGTTCTGTCATAGTATAATTTTTCTCTGCTGTAGACAACTTTCTGCTTGCAAAAGAAATAGGGTGATCGATATTACCTGCACCTGGCTGAGCTAGCACAGTACCTAAAGCAATAGAGGATGCATCGACATGTACATGAAACTCCCTGTTCCAGTCAGGGAAGACCAGGATAGGGGCAGTGACCATTTTTTCCTTCAGAATGTCGAGGCTTTCTTGGCATTCTGGTGTCCATTCGAACTTAATATCTTTCTTTAGTTGCCTTTCCATCGGAGTGGTAATCTGGGCATATCCTTGGATAAATTTCCTGTAGTAACCGATGTGACCAAGTGTCGTGCGAAGTTGTTTGACGGACTTCGGGGGTGGCAGGTTCACAATAATAGCAATCTTCACAGGATCCATCATCAATCCGTGCTTACATACCACGTGACCAAGTAGAATTCCAAAGGGTGCACAAAAGATGCACTTTTTTAAGTTCAAGGAAATTTGGTGCTGTCTGCATTTGTCCAACATAAGTCTCAAACTAGTTATATGGTCTTTTACTAGCCCAAAAATAGTCCAATCATCAAAGTAAACTTCTAAGAATTTCTGTATGTATTCCTTAAACGCGGAGATGACTACTCGAGAAAATATAGCAGGTGCATTCTTCAACCCAAAGGGCATGATAGTATACTAGAAGGATCCCATTTTGGTAGCAAAGGTTTCCTTATGTCGGTCCTCTGGAGCAATTCGGATCTGATGGTAGCCAGAAAAACCGTCGGTAAAAGAATACACTTCCTGACCTCTGACATTGTCGATCACTTCATCTGTAAAGGAGGTGGGAAAAGGGTCGTGCAGATAGGCATCATTGAGTTTCCTTAGATCGACACAGATTCGGATTTCACCCTTAGTCTTCTTCTCCTGTACTACCATAGGACTGACCCACTCAGATTCTTCAACAGGTTCAATTATTCCTACAGCAAGCATCTTATCCAATTATACCTTAACCTTTTCCTTGTATTTTGGATTCAATCTATAGGGACGCTGCTTCACAGGCTTCGTATCAGGTTTCAGAGGGATCTTCATTACACCGATATCTCCCAGGATACCTTTCATTTAAAAAAACTTTGTCGAAAAAAGATCTTGGTATTCGTGGAGAAGTTGAGTTACCTTGCTTACCATCTAGTCATCCCAATAGTCGCCAATGGTAGCAAACTTAGGCTGTGCATCGGATCCAATGTTAACTGTGCACGTCTTCAGGGGCTGCGTCACTTCGGGGACTTCGACTGCTGGTCCATGCACGTCGCAACATCCTTCTGACTCAGGGATATCCAGATTGCGCGGGTCCTCATCCTCATCGATTGCGAAGTTATAACACTCGACAGCGAGGGCTTCTTATGTGGTCCAATTAGGGTGATGTTCTGTTACTTCTTGTTCATTAAATACCTTAGTATGGATGATCCTGATGGCTGCATCTAGAGCTGGACAGACATCATGAGTAGAGAAAGTATTGATAAAACTATAAACAAGACAGTACCAACTTACAGTATCTTGGCGAAGTTCAGCCTCCGCGTACCAATTCTTCGCTAGTGGTCCCAGCGTGTGCACAAATCTATGTACCCACTCATCCTGAGGTACATACTTCCATGCCTCATAGCATTTGCCTAAGTGGTCATGGGGGCAATTTTTTCCATCAAAATTGCTTCACGCCTTCTCCGACTGGTCCTTAAACCTCAGGCGAAGGAGCTTCTGACAGGTTTCCTAGGTAGGGATCTGCTTCTTATGGCACTTCCACCATCTGACTGCTGTGGCTCTGAATGCTGACTCCAAAGCCTTCATTTTCTGTGGTTCAGGTATCTGCTCTGAAAATTGTACAATAAACAGTTCAGGATCTATCGAACCATCATACACAGGTATAGTTTTTGGTTGGGAGTTGACCCATCGGAGGGACTTGGTAGGCCAGGCACTGCTGCGCCCATGGTGCTCAGATAATCGGTTTTGCCAACTTTCTAAGTCATCTTCAGAGTCCGTCATACAGGAGCTACCAGACTCCCAACCTGCGGTAGGAGGATCTTCACAGCCTTCTTCCTGCACGGTGATAGTGGAGATGGGTTCCACATCAGCTTGATCATCGTGTCGGAGTGGTTCTGTGTACCGTTCCCCTTGTGAAGGATCCAGGGGTAGGATGACCCTGAAGTCTTTCCCTTCGAAGATCATCTATCTCTTCTTTAGGTCAATGACTGCAGCATTGTCCATTTCCCATTCAATTCCTAACAAGGCTGGGTAAGGGTTGCTGTCATCAATGATCTCAATTACTTCGAAGTCCGCGAAGGTGCTGACTCTGTCAATATCTATTTGGAGATCCAGGAATCTCCCTAAAGGTACAATCTTTTGCTGGTTGGCTAACCTCAACTGTATAGGGGACCAGGCAAGGGCAGGTTTCCCCATTTGTTCCCAGGTTTGTTTGGTTAAAACATTTACATCGGACCCTAAGTCCAAGATAACATCGGTCATATCATATGCCCCTATCTGAGCATTCAATCTCATTTCCCTGCCAGTCCTGCTGACTCTATGAACAGTTTTGTCCTGACCACAGCTTTGCTGAGATCTGCAGGAAGCAATGATGTTCTGTAGCTCATTCAGAGCATCCTGATTTCTTAAAAGTTTGAGGAAACTTTGTAAAAATGCGGATAGTGTACTTACTTTATCCAACGAAGCTTCGCAGGGCGGCGAGGATAATTGATGTGGCTGCATAGGTGCGATGGTTGTGCTAGGGCCAGAAAAATCTTTCTTGGCTTCCATGAATGTCTCTTTTTCTCTTATGATATCAAATGCAGGGACTTTCTCAGGAGCCTTACGAACCAAAGCTTCGACAGGTCGTCTGGCCGTATTCTGTATGTGTGTCGTAACTCCACTTCTTGTAACAACATTGATGGTGGCAGTAGGTTGGGGCTCAATAGAAATCACCTGGAGGTTTTGAGTAGGGGTACTCTGTCGTGCCTGAATCTTAGCTATCAGCTGTGGGCACTTTTCAATCACATGATCGACTGCGCGGCAATACCGACATGTCGTAGTGGGGTTCTGACATTCGCGATCCAAATTCCCAGCCTGGTTACAATTGTAACACACCAACTGGCTTCGGCCTCTTCCGGCCATACCAACACGGCCTCCAGAGATACCTCTTCCGGAGGCACCCCCCTGGTAACCGTAGCTATCATTACTTGGGCCTTCAGTGTGCACCCGGTACGCGTCATAGGTGCGGCACTCGTCCTCATTGTGACCTACAAACTTGCAGAAATTACAGTAGGGGTTCTTAGGTCCTTGTCCATACTTTTGCAGCAGGTAACAGTTCTCGGGTCGGTGCTGACCTGGCATTCGACAGAGCTCACAATATAGAACTTGTGGGGGAAATGGGTTTGGCGCACCTGTATGCAGGTACTTGCTTACCAGAGGGCACCGTTCCTTGTCGTGACCTTCGGTCCAACATTGCGTACACCAATCCTCTTCGCGATCGGGTTTTCCCTTCTTCATCTTGTGAAGTTCCAGTGCCATCGCTGTTAGCTGCGCTTCGATTTGAGCAATACCAGAGTCATCTCCAACAGGGGCAGTTTCTAGATTCATTGCGATTTCCAGAGCCTCTTGCTGGTCAGCAACCTTCTGTTGCATGAGTGGGGTTCTGATGTGTGGTAATAACGCTGGAATAAACCATTCCTTGTGCTGCACAGCACTAATAGTAAAGCTGACTTGGTCCAGTATAACTTTGAATCTCTGATCAAAGTCCCACACAGATTCATCACGCCGCTATTGAATCTCCTTGAGTTCCGTGATGCTCTGTGATTCCGATTTAGGCTTCTTAAATTCCTTGGTGATGGCTGCCTTAATCTCAGCTAACGTAGGGCTCTGAGTACTGGAGAATTTCATGAACCGGGTCAAAGCCCGGTCCCGGAAAGAAGTAATGAGCTGCGCGACTCTAACATCCGGGTCTGTAATTTTCTTCGCATTCCATACTGCTTCACATAGAAACCAGAACTGTTCTGGGTCCTCAGATCCTGTGCCTTTGAAAATGGGGAGCTTAATGTCATCAACGAGGTGGGCCATGGTGGTTCTGGGAGGGGTGGGGGGGGGACAGGACGTCGATGGTGGGGGGTTTACGGGGGCATATTGACTTGTGGCCGGAATATTCGGACTGGGTTGACTGTCAGACTACGACGGAATGTTAGGGGTAACAGAGCTTCGTTGCGGGGTGACTGGAGGGTTTCCAACCGAGGGATTTTATTCAGAGTAGGACTCTGGAGGGTTTACAGGAGAGGACGCGGTAGCCTGACCTACGGAATAGGAGTCAAAATCTCTCTTGTACCTTTTTCCACTTCGCAGCAAACCACTTTGCTCGTCGAAGGTCGGGTCACTTGCAAACATATGTTAGCACCACTAAACTAACAGTCTGATTCAAATAGTAATATACCCTTTTCAGCCAATAGTATTTTAATCTTCAAGCTTAATGAATTTAAAAACTTACCACGGGGGCCTTTGAAGAACTACCGTTTAGCTTCACTGAAGGAGGTGCTTGTGTCAATGGAAAACTCTGTCATGAAGGCTTCCAACCTTCGCATTGTCCAGAAGTCAACAGCGCGGGATACCTCGTTGTTCACGTGTTGCACAAGATTGACCCTTGTGGGGGTCCACATAGGAATCCGTTGAGCTTGAAATTTCGTCTTCCTCACTGTTAACCTAGACAACCAATGGTGCAACTCTATGTGGATACTACCAAAGAAAATTTCATAAGCATCACAAAAAACATACCTTTGTAAAAAGTCACTTGCGCTACGACATGGATTCGTATTCTCTTGCTGCGTGAATTTCAGACAAGTCTCAGCAAACCAATCATCGATCTCCTTCACAGAGGGCCTCCAGAACATAGCCCTCGAGGTACGACATAAACCCCTCTTGAGCAGATACTGAGTTCAACCGACAATGAAACCAATTTGTTGGGCAATAGGGCAGACCCGAGTTTAATCCTCTTGTGTCGCACCAACAAAAGACCCACAGTGTTGGCCCTTTTGGCAACAACCTACGTGCAGGTTGCAGTCTCACCCGAAACAACTATGGGGTGCCGCAGAATTAGGTTTCTGCAAGCAGAGAGGGGGATTACTGTACCTTAGACTTTAATAACATTATTAATCAATAATTATAAAGCTTTACCATTCATTCATATACAACTTCGCAGATAGATAAACAATCGTGACTTGCTCAACCCACTACAGGGAATTCACAGCGAAGCTTAATATTAGCAGCGATCTAACTTATCAGATGTATACAGTTATTAATGCATAAAAGACAACAGAAACAGAAACAACACAATAAACCACGACACCAGATATAACGTGGTTCACCCCCAGTGTAGGGGCTACGTCCATAAACTGTGTTTTATTCAACTTGCTACAAAACCACAGTTTGATCTGCGCACTCAGCTGCAGATCCCTTCAGTCCCTAAAAGCTGCGCACACAGCAGCAGGCCCCTGCGCACACAGCTGCAGGTCTTTCCTCAATCTTCTTTACAAAAACCCTCTGCGCACACAGCTACAGAGGTCGTCTACGCACACAGCTGGGACTTAACCTTTCCTTACAAAATCAACCTTAGCTTCGCCTTAATATTTCTTACATCATAAAACCTAACCTTTCTTCTTTACACAAGCGCTTATTTATACTGCGCATTTTTACAAAACCATGGTCTTAAACCATGGGCACCCCAAACCCTAAACCCTGGACTTAAACCATGGGTTTATTACAGAAGACTTTGACTCAACCCCGACACCCCTAAGACTATTTTGAGTCCAAACTCGCGGAGTTATCCATATTAAGGACCGTTAGGCTGCGCGTCCCAACAAGCATATCTTGAGAAAATAATTTAATTAATGATTTGGTATTTTACAGTTGGTAGGTTTATGAAAGTATATGTATACATAAGCTTTTGAGTTTTGCATTGTACATGTTATGTGTTTAGTAGAGTAAGTATGGCTTTTGAAGGAATGGAAAAGTTATATTTTTAAATGTTGTGTTGGTAGAGTTTAAGATTAAGTTGTTATGGCTATTGAGCAATCAAGTGGCGGAGTATATTATAGATGGTTACCTAAATTTTTAATTCAATAAATTGTATTTATTGGGTTATAGTGTTTACTTATACTTTCGGTGTATTTTTATATACATGAAAAAGATGTTAGTAAAAATAAAATCTCCTTTCAACACACAATCTGGTGTGATATTTTGATTATTACAATTATCATTTTAGATGATGAGTATTATGCGTTATTTTGTGGGTATGGTTTTTGGGTATGTTACAATTGCAGTAGAGCTTAGGAAGCAGGTGGAAGAGATATAAGCACAACAACAGCCAAGAACACCTCCTGAGGTGTTAGAAGAGCGCAAGAAAACAATGTCTGAGGCTGTTGAAAGGATAAAGCATGGAGAAAAACTCTACTCTAAGGAAATTGAAGCCATCTTCATGACATGGGAATTTATTCTTGATGATGAGGCCGTAGAGAATATCAAGGAAGATGCACGACAAGCTAACTTAAAGATCAGTGCGATAAAGGCATATATGAAGGAGATTCTAGTCAAGGAGCAGGTTGCAAAGGTCGCCAAGCTAATGCATCAGCACTAGAAAGTAAAAACTCTTCCCGACCAAGATTAGAAAAGAAATGATGAAGTTGAAGTGCATCAGTCGTAAACAAAAAGAGTTACATGGCTCATTCATCATGTATAGCAGAAGCTCCAAGAGTTATCCAAGTTGCTGGAAGAAGTACCAACAGAAAATATCAGTTCTGACTGGGTGAAACAATTGGATAAGTAGACTGAAGAGGTCTGCAAGGAAGTTTCCTAAGTGCAAGGAATTTGGAAAGAATTTTAGGACAAGGTTGGTCATGTGGCGCTGTGTACACCAGAACCTGAATTTTTTCTACTGGCTCGAGACAAGCCACATGTGAGTGTTGGGGGCCTGTTGGGCTAGGAAAATTGTATAAGGAAGAATATGAATTGTAAGCGCAAGATAGGAAAAACAGGTGTGTGACAGAGAAAAGCAGTTAAAGGATGGAAAGTAAGCGTAGAAGAGAGGAAGCTGCGACACAGATCGGTGCAACAAAGGAAAAAACGTACCTAAAGAGGCAGGTAGAAGAGTAAAGGTTGGACAAGTGTAGTTCAAGAAGGACTACATGAGTTCGAGTTGACAGAAGACTAAAGGACAAGTTTTTGCGGCTTTTATGACCTGTACAAGTAGGCTAAAAGATGTTTTAGCTGCTAGTTATGGCTGTGATCAATGTAATGCAAGAATTTTGAGGCCAGTATGGCATGTCGTCAATGTAGTAGAAGATATTTTGTAGCTACTTCTGAATGTACTAACTAAGTTTTGCTTAGTAGACCCTGCGTGGTCTTGTAATTTCTATAAATAAGAGGGACTCATTTTGTATAAGGGTTAGCTTCATTAAGAGTTGGTCAGAGTAGGAGTATTGTGGAGAAATGAGAGAGGAGTCTGAAAGTAGAAGGCTATTGAGCCAAGGATCTGTAGCTGTGTGCACAAACCATTTTGTAGAGTCATTCTGTAACTAAGTGCGTAGATAGTAGAGTAAAAGAGTCGATCTAGGATATGTGCAGATCAGTAGGAGTATATAGAAGAATAAACCAGAGAGCATGAGAGCAAGAAGAGTATGAACCAAAAGAAATATCCTAAAATAGTCTGTAAGTCGCAGACTGCAAGGTGCTACTTATATTTCTCATGCTAGATGAAGAGCACCTTGGTGGTTTTTGCCAGATGGGTTCCACTTTATTTCCTGTGTTAATGAATGATTGAATGTTGCATTGAATGTTAACTACTAATGTTAAATGTTTGATTATCTTTCATTAATTATGGTTATTAATGTCATAATATTGATAAGTAGTGAATGAATGGATATCTAAGCATCATCGAAGCATTGTGTATTAGTTCATGCATAAACACTATCAAGTCCTAATATAAGTTGCATCACAGTCATTTACTATTAAGGAATCAGTTGCATCACACTATTGCACCAATTGTTAAGTTGTTAAGGAGAAGTTTGTGGTGCACTATTGCACCTCTGTCGAGTGCCTTGGTCGCGCGCCAAGGGACTATAGTCCCTCTCCAACTACGGAGACATGGTTCTGGAAGTTACACATTAAGATATCCTGGGTGAGACTGCGCCTGCCTCACAGGTGTTTCCGGTTGAGCTTGCTCTATCGGGCTAATGTTTTTGGATGTTTTGTTGGTTTTGTGTTGTTGTTGACCCTAGGTTGCGTGAGTGAGGAGAATTAGGCCAAAACGCCCCTCTTCTTGACTCGAGGCATTCTTCTTGAAAATATTGGTGAGTGTGTAAAATTCAATGAAACATAGGATCATCAATCCTACATAATTCAAATTGAGAATTGCAGAAGAGAGAGAAGAAGCAATTTAGTAACTCGGTTCAATAATTCATGAAGAATAAAAACACTCATGAGACCAATAATTGGAATAATAATCATAATCAATCAATTAGTATTAATCCTCATATTTAGTAAATAATTCAAATTCCTAGGATAGGATTCGAATCTACCAACTTGGATTGACTCCAAAGCTAACTCAGTGTGAGAAAAATCACCACTAGAGCTAACTAGTGCAACTAAAGATAACCAAAATAGTTCACAACCAGTTAATTGAAGAGGGTAGGTGAGTAAATTTTCCCTATTACCCTTAAATCATGCAAACTAATGCTACAGAGACTGAGAGTGATCTAATTGATGGGTATTAGAGCATAATTGAGCATAACTGTACACCGAATTGGGTCAATTGCCGGACACTGCTGGTGGCAATCAGAGTGGGCTCCTAAATTATAGGGATTTGTCCATGGGGATCCTAAATTATAGGGATTTGTCCCTGGGGCACCTAAACTCATGAAATTAGGTTAAGCAAGTGGCATATGTCCCCTAGGTGTGTCCCCCATGCACTAGTGAAGTGATGATGACCTCCTAAGCTAGGAAAATATACAAATAGACTATGTGGTCAAAGGGAGGATTAATAATAATCCCAAAACCCTCCCTTAATCTTGACTTTGGACAACATGGGACTTGAAAACTAAGACCAAAGGTCACCCATACAATCTAAATGTAAAAGGATCTTCTTTACAAACTGAATAAAATGGGGAAAAAATCATGGGAACCCCTCAAAATAAGCAGGAAAAACCAAGATCAATATTTTATATAAAAAATCTTGTGAAAATTGTTTCTACAATACTGCTCCACAGAGATACAGTTTGTAGAGTGATGGTCCTTGTGTGCACTAGTATCCCGGGACTGTGCATGTGAACCTCTCCAAACTAAATTATAATGTTTAGAGGAATATTCCTCTTTGGAATAACATAAATATGCTCAAGTGAATCAGGAACATAGGCAACTACATAATAGATTATGGGACCATTTAGAGCAACTGAGATAATCTGACAAAAAAACAAGAGTGCTTGAGAATTCAAACCATGTGAAGTAAATCCAAGCAACTAATATGTTTAATATTTGAAAATTGAACCATGTGAGGTAAATTCAGCTCCACATGGGAGGATTAAGTGTCCAAGTAAATGCAAGAGGTCTCCATCTTTACTAGCATTGTGAGGAGACGAGCATGTTATTGAGTAGGAAGGAGGAGGAGGCATGAGACCATGGAGAGCGAATGCTTGAGATCCATAATATGATATAGCTGCCAAAATTTCCAATTATTCACAAAATTTAATATCAGCAAACTCATAAGAAGAAACTGACATCACATCCCCAATAATATAATTTTTGAAAGAGACTTGAGGTGCTTGATTTTTCATACCAAAATTGGTCCGAACAACTAAAAGCATGACTAGAGGCTCTTGTAACTTGAAATTCAAACCAATTATGGTGATATCATATCCAAGAATAAGGAACAAAGGTTCCAAGTGCACCAGTGAGATGGAAGATGCATTATTTTCTCCTTCTTCAATAAAACTCTGAGAATTGGTGCAAGCAATCAGGTAGGAATTTGTTGGAGGCACTAGATCAATGAGGGTGAATGGATCATCCTAGAATCTGAAATTTATTTCAAAACATCCAAAGTATCAATTTTTTGCGCATCAACAACATGATTGAAGAGAGAGGAATCAAATTTCTCTTCATCTCCTTGAGCTTTCACTAGAAAACTTTGCACAAAATTTAGAATAGAATAATCACTGGAGAATGTCTGAGTAGGATCAAAGGAGAGTTTTTCTTCAACAATGGAGGTTCGAATGTCTTATTTTGGATCAAATGTATGAGAATATGAGATATCATATATATAATAAAATTATGAAGCAACAAGAGAAGGAGTCACTACTAGGAGACTTTCAACAATTCAAATTGAATGAGTTGAAGATTCTGCTATTTCTTCATCTTGAACAACTTCATAAGAGATAATTGAGGCCGAGAAATTTGAAGGAAGAACACTTGAGGAGGTGTTGGATTCTCTTAAGGTATTATCTACTTCTTTCTGCACACCAAAGTCTCTATCTATATTTCTCTAGAGCTCGAATGTATACTTAGTAGTTTCCATGAGGTAACACATATAAGGATTCATTACCATACAGATATTTGTATATGTTCTTTCATAGTTATCTAGCCAATAATTTTCCTCTTCATAATATTATTTACTAGATCTAAAAGACACATCAAGGATATCATGTCTCTAAATATATGCAACCATATTCATTTTCCACTCAGCATAATTGAATGGTGATAGAGGAGGAACTGATCTCAAATCCATATTGAAGTTGTACCTGTAAAAACAATTCAATTTGAATCAAATAAAACCAAACACTCTCTATTTCAACATGTGCACTTTTTCTGGGTAACTCACACTTGGATATACTTCCTTGGATAGAATTCAGAGGGAGTAATACAATAATTCCAAGCTTTATGTGGAAACCCAATGACTTCTAGTGAGACAATGGAAGCTTGTGAGGTTTGCTGCTGGCCTTGATACCAGATCTAAGACCATATAAAATACAATGAATCATAGGATCATCAATACTGCACAATTAAAATGGAGAAATGTAGAACGAAGAGAAGAAGCAATTCACTAACTCAGATCATGTAATACTCCGGTTTTGACCCCATGGTATTAAAATTGTGCATGATTTATATATTGTATTTAAATCATAGCGAGGAACTCAAGGCCATGAACCTGCCATTGATTTGGTGTTTTATGTATCGACGATCAAGGTTGATGCTATTCAGGCATGGTATATTTTGAGACATCATGTAAATATGCAATTTAATAAAATACCACAACTAGTTATGCACTACAACGAAAGAGATGGGGGAATTATTTCACAAGGAACAAGGAGGGGAGTTAGCCAAACCCATGAACCATAAGGTGAGGCCAGATGTCAATGGGAGAATCCATAAACCCTCATCTACCCTTTTTGTCCTCTGCACTCAATCATTCAATTCTTCCAGAAGAGTGGTTGAGGTAGTTAATGCCTTGGGCAGAGAGAGGCATGGCAGTTGGTTTCATGACTGAGCCAGCCTATAGTCTGAGAAAACATGTAGTCTGGGGGAATCCACATTCTTGCTTCTAAAGCAAGTAATCACATGAATCTGTGCCCATCTCGTCATTACTTGAGTCTCCCGAAACACTTTTGGTCATTCTTCCATTCCATTTCGATTAATTATGTTTTACTATCCTCAGTCACAAAACAAATATTTGTTCAGCAGTGTTACCCTCATTCACGCAGAGACTCACAGGATTCGATTATTTTGATTCACACAGAGTTCTTCCTCCTTGTGCAGCGAGAGATAGCAAGGTACTGTTATGCATTTTGGTAGTGTTTTTCTGTGTTATAGAGCTGTACATAACCCTGGTCTCTTGTGTATAAGTGAAACCTTGTTTCTCCTGTTTTACAGAGTGAGTGGTATGGAACCATGGTTGTTTGTTTTATAGAGTGGATCCTTGTGTTGTTGTGTCTCCTTGTAGTTTTCTTTTATGTGTGTCCTGGTTTGGGTATGAGCTGTATGCAAGGATTAGGAGTGGAAGAGAAGTTGAATTGGCTTGATAAACCTAGTGAAGAGAGGAACCTCACAAAAATATAAGAGTGGTTGGTGAATCTTTTATGCACATCTTGAAGAGCACTAGAAGGGAAGGTATAGCCTAAGGGATTGTGTAGCAGAGAAGGGGATACTTCCTTGTGTTTGGTATGTATGTATTGTGGATTCCAGCCTAGATAGATCTTGTGGAGGTGTCCCTAGCTTTGTGAATGAGACACTAGCTTAACCATTCTACCTTTCCACTGCCTTAGCAGCCTGGTAAACCCAAACATAGATTGGCTTAGCTGACAACCTAATAAACCCAATGGTATATTGGCTTAGTTGGGTAGCCTGATAAACCCAATCATATATTGTCTTGGATGAGTAGCCTGATAAACCCAATAGTGTGTTGGATTGGCTGTGTATTGATGTGCATTTCGCCATGTGTGATCCTTGGCTAAACAGCCTTATAAACCCAACAGTGAGATGGATTGACTGAGTAGCCTGATAAACCCATCTGTTAGTTGGATTCACTGGTCCTCAATGTGAATGTTGGCTTGAATTCTTATAGTCTGATAAACCCAACTGTTAGTTGGCTTGGCTGAGTAGCATGATAAACCCAACAGTGTATTGGCTTGTTTTCCTACAGCTTGATGAACCCAATTGTGTATTGTCTTCGTTGGATAGTATGATAAACCCAATTGTAGGTTGGCTTGACTATGTTTGATATGTTCTGGCTATGTGTGAGCCTGTTGTTCCCTAGCTCCTTGTGGAAATCATGCCCAGCGCAGGGGTGGAATTTGTGTTGAGAAATTAATGAACAGAACTGACCAATGGTTGGGTGGAACATTACAGCGACATAGCTAGTTGTGGGACAACTTCATCTTCAAGATAAGTATTCTCTGGTTATTCTTATTTTTGCAATGTATTTGATTATGAATGTACTGAATATGTTGAATGCTTATTAAAGCTTTAAGTAGAGTTTACTATTGTTAAATGTGCCTGCATTTTGCATTTGTATATGCCTTGTGTTTTTCCACTTCATTTTTCTTATGATCATGGAGGTTGTCTACCTAGAAAGTAGAAAGTTGGAAGTTAGAAAGCAGGAAATTGAAAGATAAAGTAGTCATTTCGTGGATTTCTGCATCTTGTAGTCATCCCACAAAAAGTGGAAAGTCTGAGTGCGGAAGGTGGAATGCGACTAAATGATTTCTTTGTATTTTTAATTTTTTGATTCCCTAAGTCTGCAGTGCAAGGTGGAAGGAGGAATGCGGAAGGAAGAATGTGGTTGAATGATTTTGTCGTATTTTAAGTTCCATTTCCTGAAGTTCGCAGTGGAAGGTGAAAAGTGGAATGCAAAAGGTGGAATGTGGTTAAATGACTTCGTCGTATTTTGAGTTCCTCTATCGGGAGCACGTAGTGCACAACGGAAAGGCAGGAAATCACAGTGGATTTTTGCAGAGTTTCGTCTGCTAGAATCCACATTGCGGAAGGAGGAATATGGAAGGCGGAAAGTGGAAGGTAGAAAAGTCAAGTTTAGTGCGGAAATGAATTTTCTGGCAACATAATGGATTTGTGAGCTATGTAACGACTGTTACAGTGGTGTTTATGCTTAAGCATGAATGTTAAAGGATGAACATGACCCATGGCTATGTTTAAAGAGAAAGAAATAATAAATTTTAAATTATTATGCATATCAGTTAGGTGTATGGGCATGTGGGTACATGGACATTGTGGTATTAGAGAGAGCACTAAAGTCACGTTCCTCCCTTATATGCTGATGTAGAGGGGAGGGGACGTGAGATGAATAATTCATGAAGAATAAAAACACTCATGAGACCAATAATTGGAATAATAATCATAATCAGTTAATCAGTATTGATTCTCATATTCAGTAAATAATATGTAATAAAATGGTTATACATATAGAAGAATTTGAATGCCTAATATAGGATTCAAATCTACCAACTCGAACCTACTCTAGAGCTAACTCTGTGTGAGAAACATTACTACTAAATATAACTAGTGCAACTGTGGGTCACTAAAACAGTTCACAACTAGTTAACTGAAGAGGGTAGGTGAGTAAATTCACCCTACCTCCCTTAAATCATGCAAATTGGTGCTAGAGAGACTGAGAGTGATATAATATATGGGAATCAGAGCATAAATAAGAATTAATACACACCAACTAGGGTCAACTACCAGACACTGCTGGTGGCACTCAGAGTGGGATCCTCAATTATTGGGATTCGTCCTCGGGCACCTAAACTCATGCAATTAGGTGTATTAAGTGGCAGATATCCCCTATGTGTGTCCAGTGAAGTGTTTATGACCTCCTAATCTAGGAAAATAGACAAATATACTATGTGGTCAAAGGGAGGATTAATAATAACCCCAATAGAGTGTATCAAAACATTCCCTTGCGATCTTCAATGGAGTGATCATGGACATGAGATTGTCCTTAACCGAATCAAAGATTATATGCTTGGTGATTTGGATTTATGTGTGAACAGAATGAAAGAACATATATATAATCATAAACACATACTTATTGTAATTAAAACATAGATATAGTAAAAACATACTTTACTAAATGGCAGAAATAAAACAGACTATACACATAACAACTAGAATGGTGGTAGCTATCTTTGAGAAGAGATGTGGTTGCTATGCTCATCCATGCCAAGATAAATACAAAATGAGGCCAAAATGGCATATTTATAATAATCATGAGGACTAGAACCCTAAATGTCCAAAACATAACCCTAGAAGATGAATCATCATAAAGTTTGCAGCCCTAAGGTGGTTAGTTGAACAATCAACTTCTCAAGGTCATAACTTTTGCATACGATCTCCAGTTTGGGTGCTCAATTTCCCATTGGAAAGGTCTATCCGAGATTTAAATCTTGTGAATAGGGACAAATGCATGCCATTAGAAACCATTCCCCCCTCCCTCCACCCTGAATCACCAAAAAGTGTCTTTCAGGGCCTCAAAATGCCCCCAAAAGTTTAGGACCCGAAAAACCATAGAAACATAACTAATAAATTGTCAAAATGGACAATTTGAGTAGGTGGAATAGGTGGGTGGTCACCAATCTCCATCCGGATCACTTGGCCTTTGATTGATTCTTCTTGAAGTTGATTTTCCCTTAATTGGCGGTAGGCTCCTCTACCACTATGGATACATAATCATCAAGGTTATGATCTTCAATA
>LPNX011020831.1:32206-52234 GCA_001517045.1 Pseudotsuga menziesii | reverse complement strand
CCTATTGAATGAAGTTTGAAAGTGATTAATAAGCAGAATACTCAATCTCCGTGATGAAAATGAACATGACAGAAGTCCATGTTGAATAAGAGTCAAGGTCACAGGGCTACAAAGGAGTTTGCCAGAGAAGAACATACAATCATGGCAGCTTTAGGTGTATGAAAATGTCAAACAAAGGTTGCTACAGACCTCATCGACAGCACTCCAGACGCCGTGTGCCCATGAGTTCCTATTTGGGCCAACAGACACTATTGCACTTCCCTCAGTTTTCCTCTTTCAACCTCAGATGTTAGGAGTACTAGACCTTCCTCAATCGACTTGGCTCCGGGATCCTGTCCACTAGAACTTCTCCGCCCTTGTGCAGGGTTATGGTTTTGTGACTAGGCGAGGAGTTCTCCCATACTTCAGCCTAGCTCGCTTTGTACACTTTTACTTCTATTTTACTTATTGCATTGTATTTCTTTTAAAGGTGGGTCGTTTGGTCCTCCCACATGCACGAACATCATTGTAACCAACAGTCCTGTTGACCTACTTTGTGGTCATTAGTGGACATAAATAAAATTATCTTATCTTATCAACTATATGTTCCTCCTACTCGAGTTGGGTTTCACTGGATTTGTCCTTATTCTATCATGTCTACTACTTATGCCCACAATGCACTCCCAAGGACTATGTCTATCATCTCCTCTACATCCAATGCATATAAGAGGTCCTCTTCTCCTTCCACTTTCAAAATCACAATGGCCTCCACATCATTGAGTTATAATCAAGGATAATAAGACTAGGGCACTAGACGTTCAAAAAAATCACTTTCATCCAAATTACCAGAAGTACCTAAACTTGATCTATCCACAGTTCCACTGGATCTAATTCAATCATCCCTTCTCTTGTTGTCGTTTATAAGTTTTATTCCAGCCTTTAAAGTCATTCTCAAGGTTTTCTCAATAGTTTTTAGGTTCATAAATCCCATCTCCTTTTGGGTGGAAAAACCGAAAAACTAAATCTATTAATAAATCTCATAACCCCGATTTGAGGTCCCCTTTTCATTATTCTGATCCTTTCATTATTCTGATCAAAGTGGCAAAACATTCATTGTAGTCAACCACTTACTAAGTTACTCATCTTGTTTCTTATATATTGGAATTCCTTGAATAAGAGTTGCTCATAGTCCCAAGTCCAATATTCACACTTTACCACTTGTAAAAAATCTCCCATGAAATAGACAATAAACCCTATGTTCCATCAACCTAGTGAGTGTAACTCATCTATTGCACATCTGCATTGCCCTCAAGTTTTGAGATATCAAATCTGCTTCCTCATGCTTAGAAAAATTAGAAATGTTTAATACATCACAATCCCCATATTCTGCACTTTATGCTAAATCTTGTTGTAAAGCGTCAACCTTGTCTTTCAAGTTAACCACTTTCTCAAACTCTTTCTTAGTTGGCATCACCACTGCCACATCTCAAAAGAAAAAAATCCTTGCAAAACACCAAGCTTTCTCTTAAATCTACTCCTCTCTACCACTACTCAAGAAATTCCTAACCTTGACCTTTCTTGAAGTTTATCCTTTTTACCTCTACCAAACAAATTTCAACCTTCTCCTATATGAAATACTATATAGCTCTGATCCACTATAGATACAGAAATCAAGAGATCATGTATATGTCTGTTAAGGAGCAAAGAGAAGAGAGAAGAGATTCTGAACATTAAATGTCAAGAAGACATTACAACAGATAAATCCTGAGATTCCTTCTATGGTCTGAGAAGGATTGTTTTGGAGAAGACCCCGTTCCTTAATTACTGCCTAGAAGCCTAAAACCCTATTAATTACACGTACAAGATGCTTCCTAATCAAGATGTGGTTATTTTTTGTTGCAATAACCTAGTTATCTACTCACTCCCAAAAGCAACACTAACTCCTGCTTACATCCTCACTCTAGAAGCATTGTTGATAATATCCTCTGGGCTATAACCAAACGGGTAGTTTTTGTATCTAACATTATTCTGTTTTTCCATGCCTCTCCTCTAATTTAGAATAGATGCTCCTACTGGACCGTAAGGGAATTTATAAGTATTAAATGAAACCAAATTGAAGAGAAGAGATAAAGAAGTACGAATTTGTCCATTGTGTTTTTTTGGATTGTAGCTGTGTAGAAAGTATTTACACCATCTCTACACAGCTACAATACAGGAAAACAAAATCTATCAAGATGTGAAAACGTCAATAGTTTAAGTAAGGATTTGTAATAGACAAAGTAATGGGAAAGTGGCGTTGACCTAATGGCAAGATTTAAAATATAGGCCATATTCTGCATCCATCTTCTCGTGAAATGAAATATTTGACATTTATAAAATCCAGTTGTTCTGAAAAGAGCATTTTGAATGGTTTTGATGCGAAATTCTGTTTGCTAACAATCTATCAACAATCCAACACAAAGGTCACGTCTAGCTAAATTGCCTTAATGATCTTAACTACCCTCACAGCAATTTCCTAAGTTTGCAATATTGTTATTGATTCTGTGCCAACTGAAAATCACATCAACAAATGGAAAAAACAGAAACTCACCTGCTTTACTCTTGGATCCAAAGAATGAAGAAAATTTTGGGGAGAAGCAATGAATTGCCCAACAAGGGCAGAAGTAGCCCCTGCCACCATTCTGAAGAACTTCTCTCCAATGAACTCCTGAACACCCACCATGGGCAACACTCCTTTCCACTCCTTTCCTCTTTTTCCTCTGCCTTCTTCGTTGGTAATAGCCGACACCACTGTCCTACTCCCATATCTCCTCGTTGCCCGATATCTATTAGTATTTTTCCTTGAATCGACTGTGAATGTTGTTTTGAAAAGGGTATTCCCCACAGGGTATTTTGGGCATAAACCACTTTGGTTCGAAAAACACAAAGAAGTGAGAGAATTTGAGCATGGGTGAATTGCACGGAGCATCGTCCCTGAACTTAAATGGGTAAAGTGCAATCAAATGACAAATGAGATTTGATCATCGTTCATTCTTCCTCCTAAATTTCCCTTATCCAAAGGAAGATTTGAACAACAATCTTTGTGACCATCCACTTCCAACTGCTCTATAATCCAGGCAAGTCAATTTCTTATCCATCCACGGATCGTGAACCTAGTCTCCTGGTTGACCCTATAAGGAAAACTCTCCAAGGAAATCGATGTAGCAGACCTGTGCCATCCGTTTTCAGCTGAAGCAGACCCAAATCTTATGCTGCTCCATACCTAATGCATGAACATCTAGGGCCTGCAAATCGGGACGCACTAGAACAAATTTACCCAAAAATCCATAAATAGGGGCGAAATACCAAATTTTTAACCTATCTAACAAAAATTTGGGTGAATCATCTTCATTTATCCTCCAAAACTGTAAATTTTTGGCGATTTCACCTCCATTAGGGAAGAAATCGGGGCGAATGTCATGATTTTCCCATCAACGGATTGGCGAAATTAGGTTTTATGAATTTTTCAGAGGTTAATCGGGTGGGCTATTTCGTAAAGGGAAATTATATATAAAATAAAATATGGGCTAATTTATTAAATTAAAAAAAAAACCATTTTAATATTAAAAATTTGCCCATCTTTTTTTGGGTACCCCTTAAAATTCGCCAATGGGCTATAATTCACCCCTAAAATCATCCATGATGCCTGTCAAGTAGAGGTTACCTTAGTTCCGTGTGCAATCCAGCATTTCGTCCACGTGTCTTACTTTGCGATTGTAGACAGATCAAAAAGACTTTTTCTGCAACTCTGAGGGCAAGAACTATTTCTCCAACCTGAGACCTCTTACACAGTGAAACGTGTAAGACTAATTTTCTAAATCAGTTTTTAATGACCCACATGATGAGATGCATGTGCTGGCAGCAGTTACATTTTCACGGAGTTCTTGCTAACGAATTCAGGGGAATGGTATCCAACTATGATGGGCACGTGGAGAATAATGCTCTTGGGGAAACTGGTCCTCTCTCCACCCATAAAAGGAACCTTCAGAATACCCATCGATTGATATCTGAAAGAGTGTATTGGAATAGGGTAAGAGAGAGAAACAGGTTTTCTATTTTAAAGAAGGCTGAAGGTGAGGATTTACTGTGCTGAAGACTGAAGCAAAGGGTTTACTGATCTGAAGATCTAAAGCAGTCAAATATATACAAAACAAAATGGAGTCAGGTAATAAATTCATTAATGTTCAAATTCCGCTTTATATGATGCTGGTAAAGAATCTGAAAGTTCTAGGTCCTGTAATCAAATAACTGATATTGATTACTAAACAGATTATAAAATTATAACATGTGGTATTAGAGCCTGTGTATAGAACTTTCTTTTCTCTTTCCATAAATTTTTATATGACAAATGTATCCTGTGAAATCATATATCAGTTTTATGAATGCACAGATCAGTTTCATGAATACATAGTAATAAACAGGTTGAAAGCCACTGTATGAAATTAGGGTATACAATGTGCAAAATATAGACAAAATTAACTGTTAATGAATCCAGTTACGGAAAGTTGAAAACTCAACCAAGTTTTAGTTTCCCGTAAATATAATTATTATAGTAAATTTTTCTTTTACTCTGTTATAGTGAATGCTTTCTTTTTGTTATAGTGAAAGATGATAGAATGTTTTATTTTACTCTGGTAAAACACATTACTGTTAATTCAATGTGCAAAGTCATTACATTGATTTAAGGTCTATATTAAGATACGGTTTGGTAGCCACCAAAGTAGCCCAACCAGAAAGACACGTAGATATTAAGTCAAATTATCGAAATTTAATGCTTGTTTTCCCTGGTGTTAAAATAATGACTCTACAAATCGCAATTATTTAGTCACAAGAATATTAGGTTGACCCAAAGGTGCACAAATTTTTGAAAGATTAATTAATTGGAGTAGGATAGTTGATGGGTATTCACGATTGAGGCTAGTACGGATACTCAAAGGTAACATACTTACTTAGTGGTGAATATTTTATCAATTAATCCTATTAGGTGAAAGGAAATCACCATAATTGTTAATAGTTTACCATAAGATTAGCCCAAAGGTAGGTCACGATAACACTATTCTATATTGTTTAATCATGTTTTTCAAAAATCACCATAATTGTTAATAGTTTACCATAAGATTAGCCCAAAGGTAGGTCACGGTAATACTATTCTCTATTTTTTAACCATGTTTTTCAAATTATTTATAACTCTTAGCATTAATGTCACAAGCATGTATCTATGATTGCAGTATCAGTTCCTATTTCGCTGCATTCGCATGCCTCTTCTATCCCGATCCTGAATGGAATGAATTTCTCAGATTGGAAAGAACAGGTTCAGTTTCACCTCGGTGTTCTGGATCTGGATGTAGCACTTGAATCTGAAAAACTAGCTGCTATTACTAGTGACAGCAGTGCAGATGAAAAATCTACATTCAAAGCATGGGAAAGATCGAATAGACTGAGCCTTAAGTTTATGCGGATGACTGTAGCAAACAACATTAAGTCAACTCTTCCTAATACTGAAAATGCTAAAGAATTTCTGAAATCTGTGGAAGAGCGTTTCAAAACTGCAGACAAGCCTCTTGCTGGGACACTAATGGCTAAGCTTACCACCATGAAGTTTGATGGTATGCGTGGAATGCATGAGCATGTCCTTGAAATGACAAACTTGGTTGCTCAATTAAGACTCTTGAGATGAATGTGGATGAGTTATTTCTTGTGCAATTCATTTTAAACTCCTTACCTCCTCAGTATGGGCCATTTCAGATTCACTATAACACTATTAAGGACAAGTGGAATGTGAATGAGTTGGCCGGTATGCTCAATCAAGAAGAGGCAAGACTTAAGCAACATGGACAACATTCAGTTCATTTCACAACTCAAGGAGCTGAAAGGAAAGGGAAAAAGCCTAGAAAGGGCATGAAGCGAACACCATCCAAGACTAATGAGCCTAATCAAGGTTCTTAGACTTATAAGAAGAAAAGGAACAATGATAAGTGTCACTTCTGTAAAAATTCGGGACACTATCAGAAAAACTGTCCGAAACGTAAGGAATGGTTCGAAAAGAAAGGTATGAATTTCGCTTCTGTTTGTTTCGAATCAAACCTAACTAAAGTTCTTTCTAATACTTGGTGGATTGACTCTGGGGCTACTACTCATGTTTCTAATACCCTGCAGGGATTCCTTACAACCCAGACCACAAATCCAAATGAGAATTTTCTATTCATGGGAAATCGAGTTAAAGCTCTAGTTGAAGCCATTGGGACTTATCGTTTATTTCTAGATTCTAGTTATCATTTCGATTTGTTTCAGACTCTATATGTTCCTTCTATTTCCAGAAATTTAATTTCCTTGCCTAGACTTGATATTGATGGTTACTTTTGTAATTTTGGAAATAAAAGTTTCAGTTTGTTTAAGAGTACCTCTTTTGTTGGTTCGGGCATTCTTTCAGATGGTTTGTACAAATTAAAACTTGATAATCAATTTGCTGAAACTATTCTTACCCTGCATCATAATGTTGGTATTAAACGTAGTCTCATGAATGAAAATTCCTCGTATTTGTGGCATAAAAGGCTGGGACATATTTCCAGAGAAAGGTTACTTAGATTAGTAAAAGATGGGATTCTCTTGAACTTAGATTTTTCTGATCTTGGAGTGTGTGTAGATTGTATTAAGGGAAAACAAATCAAACACACCAGAAAAAGTGCCACAAGAAGTACTGAGCTTCTTGAGATTATCCATACAGACATTTGTGGGCCTTTTGACAATCCATCTTTTGGTGGAGAAAAGTATTTTATCACCTTTATTGACGATTTTTCACACTATGGTTATGTCTATTTGCTGCATGAAAAATCTCAATCGGTGGATGCCCTTGAGGTATATATTACTAAGGTTGAAAGGCAATTAGACAGAAAAGTGAAAATCATCAGATCTGATAGAGGTGGTGAATACTATGGAAAGTATGATGAAACAGGGCAATGCCCTGGCCCATTTGTAAAAGTATTCTATCACCTTTATTGATGATTTTTCACGCTATGGTTATGTCTATTTGCTGCATGAAAAATCTCAATCGGTGGATGCCCTTGAGGTATATATTACTGAGGTTGAAAGGCAATTAGACAGAAAAGTGAAAATCATCAGATCTGATAGAGGTGATGAATACTATGGAAAGTATGATGAAACAGGGCAGTGCCCTGGCCCATTTGCTAAACTCCTTGAAAAGCATGGCATATGTGCACAATATACTATGCCTGGAACGCCACAGCAGAATGGTGTAGCTGAAAGGCGTAATCGAACTTTAATGGATATGGTTAGGAGTATGTTAAGTAATTCCAATTTACCCAAGTCATTGTGGATGTATGCTCTTAAGAACGCTGTATATTTATTAAATCGGGTTCCTAGTAAGTCAGTTCCAAAAACCCCTTTTGAACTGTGGACAGGAAGGAAACTGAGTTTAAGACACCTGCATGTTTGGGGTTGTCCAGCAGAGGTTAGATTGTACAATCCACATGAAAAGAAATTGGATTTTAGAACGATCGGTGGTTATTTTATTGGTTATCCTGAAAAATCCAAAGGGTATAGGTTTTATTGCTCTAATAACAGTACGAGAATTATAGAGACCGGTCATGCCAGATTCATTGAAAATGGTGAAGTCAGTGGGAGTGATAAATCACAAAATGTGGTTATCCAAGAAGTTAGGGTACAAGTTCCTGTACCTATGGCTTCAAAGGAAATTGTTGTTCCTATCATTAATAAACAACCTGACAACATTGAACAACAAATTAATGAACCACCACTCCATAATGAGGCTGTCACTGATGAACCGATGGTAGATGGACCACAAGAAGTAGTATTAAGGAGATCTCAAAGGGAAAGGAGGTCTGCTATTTCAGATGATTATGTGGTTTATCTACAAGAATCAGATTTTGATGTAGGAACATGTAAGGATCCGGTTTCATTTTCACAAGCCATAGAAAGTAATGATTCTGCTAAATGGATTAATTCCATGAATGATGAATTGAAATCAATGGAACAAAATGAAGTCTGGGATCTCATTGAATTTCCCGAAGGATACAAGAAAGTTGGTTGCAAATGGGTCTTTAAGACCAAACGTGACTCTAAGGGTAATATCGAATGACATAAAGCTAGACTTGTGGCCAAAGGTTTCACTCAGAAAGGAGGCATAGATTATAGAGAGACCTTCTCTCCTGTGTCCAAGAAGGACTCACTTAGAATCATTATGGCATTGGTAGCTCATTACGATTTAGAACTGCACCAAATGGATGTGAAAACAACTTTTCTGAATGGGAGTTTAGAGGAAGAAGTCTATATGGATCAACTTGAGGGTTTCTCCATTAAAGGAAAAGAACACCTAGCTTGCAAACTTAAGAAATCAATATATGGACTTAAACAAGCTTCCTAGCAGTGGTATCTTAAGTTTCATAATACCATTACTTCTTTTGGATTTAAGGAAAACACTGTTGATCGGTGTATATATCTGAAGGTTAGTGGGAGTAAGTTTATATTTCTGATTTTGTATGTTGATGACATATTGCTTGCCACCAGTAATTTTGGTTTATTACATGAAACCAAAAAGTTTCTCTCTATGAATTTTGAAATAAAAGATATGGATGAGGCATCTTACGTGATAGGAATTGAAATATTATGGGATCGATCACGTAGATTGTTAGGATTGTCTCAGAAGGCTTATATCGAAAGAGTTCTAGAAATATTCGGAATGAATAATTGTTCAGCTGGTGATGCCCCTATTCAAAAAGGGGATAAATTTAGCCTTATGCAATGTCCGCAGAATGAATGGGAATGAAAACAAATGGAAGGAATTCCTTATGCTTCTGCAGTAGGAAGTTTAATGTATGCACAGACGTGCACTAGACCAGACATCAGTTTTGCAGTTGGTATGTTGGGAAGATACCAAATTAATCCTGGATTGGATCACTGGAAAGCTGCAAAGAAAGTGATGAGGTACTTGCAGGGAACGAAGGATTACATGCTCACATTTAATAGGTCTGATAATCTAGAGGTGATTGGCTACTCAGATTCAGATTTTACTGGATGTGTTGACAGTAGGAAGTCCACTTTTGGTTATTTATTTCTATTAGCTGGAGGAGCAATATCATGGAAAAGTGCGAAGCAAACCATCACTGCTTCATCCACTATGGAAGCTGAATTTGTGGCATGCTTTGAGGCCACGGTTCATGGATTGTGGTTGCGAAATTTTATCTCAGGACTTGGGGTTGTCGACTCTATTGCCAAGCCGCTGAGGATTTATTGTGATAATGCTGCAGCTGTATTTTTCTCTAAGAATGACAAGTATTCTAATGGTGCTAAACACATTGAACTAAAATACTTTGCTGTTAAAGAAGAAGTTCAGAAACAACGAGTGTCAATTGAACACATAAGCACACTGCTCATGGTTGCAGATCCATTGAAAAAATGATTACCACCAAAGACATTTAAGGAACATGTTAATAGAATGGGTATTAAACATAGCACATAACAGTTGTTGTTTTTATGAAATAAATCGCATTATGTTATTTGTTTTATTTGATACTCTGAGATCTTAATAAAGATGTTTCTGTTTGATACATTCTGTTCTAAATGTGTACGTACATGTATGAGAATAAAATGTATGATGACATGAATAGTCTCTGACAAGGGACATTATTGTTGGACCTTATCAACACACTCCTTTCTTACACACTAATTAAATAGGTTACTAATGTTGTGGTACATGAAAGGGACTATGTTGTTTTATTGACATGGAACCATCATGACTCGCATTACTAGGTTATTTAATTATAATATTATGATGACCCACTGAAAACCAAGATGAATATGACTTATGGCGCATCTAATGTCTAATCTGTTAAACTCTGACGTTAAGCTATCATATGTGCCAAGTGGGAGAATGTAAGACTAATTTTCTAAATCAGTTTTTAATGACCCACATGATGAGACACATGTGCTGGCAGCAGTTACGTTTTCACGGAGTTCTTGCTAACGAATTCAGGGGAATGGTCTCCAACTATGATGGGCACGTGGAGAATAACGGTCTTGGGGAAACCGGTCCTCTCTCCACCCATAAAAGGAACCTTCAAAATACCCATCGATTGATATCTGAAAGAGTGTATTGGAATAGGGTAAGAGAGAGAAACAGGTTTTCTATTTTAAAGAAGGCTGAAGCTGAGGATTTACTGTAAGACTGAAGCAAAGGGTTCACTGATCTGAAGATCTGAAGCAGTCAAATATCTACAAAACAAAATGGAGCCAGGTAATAAATTCATTAATGTTCAAATTCCGCTTTATATGATGCTGGTAAAGAATCTGAAAGTTCTAGGTCCTGTAATCAAATAAATGATATTGAGTACTAAACAGATTATAAAATTATAACAAAACGGACTCCGACAGCCGAATGGAAGACATCAGACCGAGTCTCGCAGCGAGCAGCCAGTATGAAAAATGGAGTTCTTTGGGTACTATGGTATTATAGAAGAAAAAAGAAAATATTTTAACATTTGTGAGGCTAAGAATAAGAATAGCTTATGAGACTAACTATCTGGTACTTAGTTTTCTGTAATTCAATCCTTTGTCTATGAATAAGAATAGCTTATAAAACTAACCATCTGGTAGGTAGTTTTCTGTAATTTAATACTTTGTCTATTCAACTTAACTATGAGTGTCCTCAAATTTTTTCACAGTCCTTTCATTAAATAAATCATCCAAAGATAGAAAAAATTTTGAGAGAGTAAATGACAGCTTCATCTCTCCAACAAACCCCTTCCCTTCAAGGGATTTTCAATGGAGGAAGGAGATACGTGGATCGACTCCCAACACAAATGCCATGCAAACAACCAGAATTAGAGGCATACGGATATTTGAAAAAAAGACCCAACATATGAACAATGCTCATACGCCCCCCACCCCAAAAAAACAAACGCTAAATATTGATGCGATACCCACGATCTGACTTTGATCTAGAGGTTGTTGCAGGAAAAATAAAAATAAACGTAATCTTTTGTTGAATGCTGCTTGCCATTGCACCAAATGAGGAAATGAGATTTGAAAGGTCTGGCCGGATAGTTTGCTTGAAAGTTGAAACTACCTGCCTTCGTTTGGTCGACATGTTTGTTGAATACTCCTTACGCCTACCCCAACCATCAGACCCCTTCCAAACAAACTTGTTCTAAATATCTCCCCATACCTGGGAATTCAGCACATAGGATACCTTGGAATTCAACACAGATATTGAGAGATATTCAGATCAGGTTTTTTTGGCATGATCCAGTACCACACCACTTCTCAAGCCCGCCAGTTGATTCAAGAGCACTGGAAACACATTGGAATGAAATAGCCTGGTGGAGAACTGGAATTAATGACTTGTAAAGTTTCCTGTTTCCTCCTGCTATACCCCGTATGAGCTGAGGCACTGTATAGCAAGTAGGTTGAAGCTCATAACCCCAGAGCTCACGAATATATATTTTTTTTAACAGAAACAGAAAATAGAGATATAACAGGCTGTGCATAGCCATTCATTACAACAGAGGGGAGAGATATAATGCCGGCATATCAAAGATGCTACAAAACTGACATGTCCTGATATTTTCCCATAAGACAGAGCAGAGAAGCTTTCCATAGCTACAAAAATTGCGGGTAGAGTATACCCTCACAAACTGTCTACATAGCAAAACACAAAAAAACATAACCAGACAGAATATAAGACTTAAACCAGAACATAAGTTAAATGCCTTTCATAGCCTTCGGCTGCAGAACTGATTCTTCTTCCATGGGTTGGCCATCAGCTTCATTGTTTCCTTTAACCCTGATTTCCTGGTTCATTGAGATGAACTTCTCAAGGTCTTCCTCGATTCGTTCGATCCTTCCCAGCAGCTCTCGCATGTTGCTCTCGAGATCATCAGTTCGGGCACCAAGATTACTAATATCGAGGGATGTGTGACTCATATTTTTACTCATGCTTTTTATGTCCTTTGCCATCTCTTTATTATCCATCACTCCTATGGCTGTCATCTCATGCAGCCTCCTCAGATTTTTCTTTATGTCCATAAGCCCAGCATTGTCCCCGTAGTGAGCCATCTCTTGAACTTCAGCCGAAATTGCTATGCGGGAGAGCTGAGAGTGCAAGGGATAGTCTGAGCTCTCACCACAGCACTCTGAAGAAACTCTCCAAAGTTCAACAATTTCCTATTGCAGCGCCGAAACACTGATACTATATGAACAATATAACGTTCCCAGGGCGTCTTTCTGCCAGCCAGAGCAGAGGCAGCCTAAGACCCAGTTCAGCCTGTCTTCTTGAAAGGGAGAAGTATTAGCAAGGCTAGCAGTGCCCCAATAAGCTGTAGGATACCAACAATTACATAAGGAGAAGGCATTCAACGCAATTCTCTCTTTAACAAAAGCCCGAATTAGGGGGAGCTCCTGCCAAGGAATTCCCAGCAGTCTCCCACCCCCTACTCCGGCTACCACATTCAACAGAAAATTCATAGATCTGGGAGAGCCGTGACTCAATTCCAGAAAATTGCTATGGAGCGAAACAATACAGGGGAGCAACATAATCAGAGGTATGAAGAGCCTTCGATCGTGCGAGGAAGAATGGCCATAAATTGGCAGCCTGTGGAGCTTTAAATCCTCATTAAACGAGAGGGAACGGTCTATCCACGCGGCCTGCGAAGGGGGACAAGCAGGACTTGTCAATGAAAGCAAAGAGCCGCCGGGAAGAGGGATGAGGTGACGGCCAGCTGGATGATGGGTGAGGTGAAAGGAAAGGCGGTCGGGGAAGGGGATAGGGAGAAGGAAGGGGGGGAGAGGGAAAAGTGGCTAGGGAGGGGGAGGGGGGGGAAAACCAAGGGGAGAAAGGAGAAAAAACCAAAAAGAAACCAGTTAAAAACTTCGAGAGAATAGAACTCCTCTTTAGAGTGATGCATGAGGAAACATGAAATACTAACACTTCTCATCAAGGAATGAATTTTAGAAAAGGAGGATTACCATCCTGGCTGTATAGGCCTTGAGAAAGACTAGCACCTATGTTGGCCATGATGTCTGCTTCCTTGTTATTATGACGAAGGATGTGATAAACCTCGAAGGACTGAGGCAGACGGAGCTTAGCTTTTTTATATAGTCGATGGCATTTAATATCTCCTGAAGGATACCCATTGATCACCTTGTAGATGACATGTCTAGAGTCCCCAAACAGCAGGACCTTCCGGAGATTTTTGTCTCGAATGAGTTGGAGTCCTTGGAGAAGAGCCATCCATTCAGCTTCATTGTTGGTTCTAGAGCCGAGCCCCCAGGAAAATCTATGTTCCACTTGTCCTCCGGGATCCAACAAGATCCCCCGCGCCTGCCACCCCTAAAGCTCACGAATATATTTATATATTTACTCACGAAGATATTTATAGAGATCCATGTAGTAAATCTTCACATAATTATGTTGTATTAAAAAGTTTAAGTGGGTTGGTCATGACCTAAGAAGACAGCTTTAAGTGGGTTGGTCATGACATAAGAAGACAGCTTTAAGTGGGTTGGTTGGTCATGACATAAAATTAACTTCTGGTTTTGCGTTCATTGCCACTCATATTTTCACAATGAAAATCCATGGTCAACAAAATAATCAAGTTATAAATTATTTGAGGTATTCATCGGGTTGTTGAGGTGGTCAAAATTGTGGAATAGTAGTTTAAAGATTAGTTTAATGGTGATGTATTATAAAATTACTATAATTTTAGTTGATAGATTAAGAATATGTGTTTTTTTAAAATATTATTTGTTCAAATCATTTTTAAGAGTTTCTTGTCATACAAACAGGAATTGGTTTTTTGAATTCCTTTTTTTGTTAGTGTTTTTGTTAATAGGTAAATCTCATGCACCGAATTAATGTATACTTTTAATATTATTCAGTTTTATAATTATTGTTACTTTTAAAACTATAATATTAATTATTGAAAAATTATATTTAATAATAAAAAGAAAAACAGTTTCTTGTCATATAAACAGGAATTCGTTTGTTTTTGTTAGTGTCTTTGTTAATAAGTAAATCACATGCACCAAATTAATGTATACTTTTAATATTATTCAGTTTTATAATTATTGTTACTTTTAAAACTATAATATTAATTATTGAAAAATTATATTTAATAATAAAATGAAAAAGAATTTCTTGCCATTAAACAGGAATTCTTTTTTTGAATTCATCTTTGTTAGTGTTTTTGTTAATAGGTAAATCTCATGCACCATATATTTTTAATATTATTCAGTTTTATAATTATTGTTACTTTTAAAACTATAATATTAATTATTGAAAAATTATATTTAATAATAAAATGAATTAAAATGATATATATAGATTGAAGTTAAAAGTATTAAAAATAGATTTTTGTGTTGCTTAATATGAAAATTCAAAAACTATGTTAGAATTTTATAATTATTTTTATTTTTGAAAGTATTTAAAAAATTATATTTAATAATAAAATTAATTAAAATGTTATATGTATATATATATGTAAATTTAAGTTAAAAACGTATTATATAATTTTATGTTAAATAACCTTCTATAAAATTTCTAAACTATGTTACAATCATTTTTTATCTTATGTTAAATATTTATCAAAAAATATATATATATAGTAAGTTTTTTATGGTTTTATTTACCACCTAATTCAAAACAATGCCCAATTACATTAACTATAATATTTATTAATTAATAATTGTCAAACAAATCATAATCAAGCATTAAGAATAATTACTATCTATAATTCAACTTCAGTCTTATTAAGGTCAACTAAAATAAAATAAACTCAACTATTAAAGTTAGAGTAATTGAGTGATTGAGTATTATAATAAAGTAAATTAAGTCATTGAAAATTAATAAATCTTACATTAATTTTATTAAAAATAAAAGTCAACAAAAATAAATAAATAGTGAACCATACTTGGAGCTTGAATAATTGAGTATTAAAACAAAGAAAATCAAGTCATTAAAAATTAACCAATTTTAACCGTAGTGAGTGAAAATCAACTAAAGTCTTCTAAAAATATGTCAAATCAACCTTTTTCTCGCCATGTACTCGACCAAAGTTGAGGACAAATTATGAAAATAAGGTTAAAAAAACATAAATTAACAAAACTTAACGACAACCAGTAAATCTATATTCTTGCTTTGGAATTGGAGACTTTGTAAGCCTATACAAGTCTCTTAGATTATGGCTTTGGACTTTTGAGACTTTGTAAGCCTGTACAAGTCTCTTAGATTCATTAATAGACTAAGATTATTGAGCTACTCTTTTCCTTTTTGGGTGTTTTTTCATGTTTGATCTCTTCTTTTGTATGAGCTATACCTTCGTTTGTGATTTCCTTTCTCCCCTAGATTAGTTTCAAGTTCATATCTTGGATTGTTTTTTTATTTTTGATTTGTAAATAACATTTTCTTATAGTTGACTTTATTTAGTATTTTAACAAGGTTTGTATCACCTCTACTAGGTTGTATGATATATTCTCTTCATTATCATGACTTTTTTTTATAAGTTGAGGCTTGTGCCATATTTTCTAGGGGTGTGTTTCCCTCCTCAACCTTTATGTGTTTATAGTTCTACCAAATCTTAACCACATCTTAGGGTTTTTTTTTGAATAAGTATTATTTTTTTTAATGGCTCCTCAAAGCACTTAGTTATTTAAATAAATAGATTTCAATTTGAATAGTTTTTTTTGAAATAGTTGGTAAGTGTCTTTAGTAAATCCCTCAAGATACAATCAAGGGCTTCCACCTTCACTTTCTAGTTGGAAACTAGAATATGCTTACCTAAGTATGATGGTTAAGTGCATGAAGGTGTCCTTAATTATTGGATATGTAGTCTAATAGCATATTAGCAAGGGCTTTCACCTTCACTTTCTAGTTGAAAACTAGAAAATGCTTACCTAAGTATGATGGTTAAGTGCATGAAGATGTCCTTGATTATTGGATATGTAGTCTAATAACATATTAGCATTCTTTTAGACATCTCCAACCATCACTGGAGAACACCTTCTTTCTATAGGAAATGACCTACAAGGACTTCCTTAAGCTTTGTGGTAAACTCACCAAGAATATGCTAAAGTATATGTAAAAATAAATGGTGAACATATTAGTGTCAACATCTCAAACACCATTGGTAGGTTACTTATATAACCTCATGTGCAAAAGGTTGAAGTTCCATAAACCTCAAAGAAATATGCCCATCAATTCATTTAACTCTTCATCGAGATCCACTTCTAGCTTTAGATCATAGATATTGAACAAGTACTTGCATAAAATTTAATGGTCAATGGCCAATGGCCAATGGCACATGACCTACAACATGATGCCACAATACTTAGTCAACTCCAATACATAGGATATAGACTCGGTGAAACTATGACATAACACCTTTGTTCATGTGATATTAAAGAATACCCCTAATTTCACTAGATATTGATAAATACTTAAAACAAGCCTTTTGTTGATCCCCCTCCTAATACATAGTTCCAATTAAAAAAAAAAAACTATTTTTATGAGATATCCCCTATTTTTACTAGATTCCCATTTTATACCCCCCCCCCCCACCCCCCAATAGCTATAAATCCCCCATACCCTACTCACTCACCAAAAAAAAATACCTACAATATATTGATCTTACTTTTCGCAATTTAAAATAACTGTTTATGAATGAAGGTGGTAGGATATTGGTCAACAAGGTGAATCCATGTGCTCCAGCATGATACCTTACGATGTTCCCATATTAAATAAAATTGATTAATACTCTTATTTTTGTTTTTCCATGCAAGGTCACAACTAGCCCTTATTTAGGGTTTTTTTTTATATAAAAGAGGAATAAACACTAAGAACTAGAGCTCCAATGTTGATTATTATTTTTGGAAAGAATTAAATCCAGTTTAGTTTGAGATTTGAGTTCTGAAATTGTGTGTTGATTAGAGGTCACGAGTGCTACAGAGTGAGGGACCCATCTATAACAAAGAAGGATCTTCCTATCTATTATTTATTTCATAGATGTTTAAGGGTAAGTGCAAGCTAATGAGGGTCACTTTTGGTGTGTTAGATGTAATAGAAAGCTGAGAAATCAAGCATCCCTCAACTTACTTGGATTTTTTGAGATACTTACAAAAAACATCTTGCTTTGAGTAAAAAATATGAAATGTAGGAAATTGAATCACGTTTCCGAATATATAAGTTTTATGTATTGAAAATTTCCATAATTATTTCATTTTTTCTAATAGTCACTTTTTTAATTTTCAGGCAAATGATAAGGTATATGTTTTCGTGGGTGCATCCTTTGAGGGCCTAAATGATGGTTTTTGGATACAAAAATTAGCATCCATGTAGAGAACATAAACCAGTAGCGCAACATTATTTTTTGAAACTAAAATTAGTAATTTTAAGTGTTTTTATAATTATCTAAGTGATCATTACTAAAAACTAGTACGTCTTTTGTGGGTGCATCCTTTGAAGGTATAATGCAATAATCATGAAATGAGGTTTTTATAGAATGTAGAGGTTAGTGTATTCTAGCGCACTATACAATTTTTTTTTTTAAACGATGAAGAATTGAAAAAGTTATGGAAAAAACATTGACTTTGTCTTTTTTGAGTTTAGTAGTTAGAACACAACAGAAATTGAAAAAAACTTGGAAAATATAATATTTTTAAATAAAAATTACATATTTAGAATATGTAGAAAAGATGCTATATATGTTTAATAAATTGTCAAAAATAATTGTGTGTAGCATACTATAACGAGTAGGTAAACACACGCTTCTTTAGAAACTAGAAGAAATTCCCATTTAGCTATGGTTTATAATTCCCCATAGCACAAGTTTGGTATTACTGAAGCAAAGTCCAAACCATACACATAGGACTATTGGTGGCATGAGAGAAAGTGAATTGGCATGGTTTAGGTGCTACAAAATGAGAGCGCGTTATGTTTAAATTCAAATTAAATTTCCCGCGCTTGTCGAAAATTGCGTGCATGTTATAGAACTGAAAAACGGGTACGCGTTATAGAACTATAAAACGCGTGCATGTTATGTAGCTCCCTAATGCATGTGTGTTTTGTAGTTCTATAATGCTTGCATATTAATCAAGAAATCAAATGTATGGTTAATAGTTGAGAGGGGGTGTGGAAGGGTCAAGGGAATATTGGATGTTGGAAATTCAAGTGGGGATGGTTAATAGCTGAGAGGGGGTGGAGATGGGTCAAGTGCCTAGGAGGATGTTGGAAGTTCAAGTGGGGATGGTTAATAGTTGAGGGGGGCTAGTCAATGGTTGAGGGCCTAATAGGATGTAGTAATTTGAAGTGGAGAGGATGTGGGGAAGCTTCAAGGGCATAGGAGGATATTTGTAATTTCAAGTGGGAATGGTTAATAATTGATACAGGGTGGGGAAGTTTCAAGGTCCTAAGAGGATGTTATAATTTCAAGTGGGGAGAGATCAAGGAATTTGAAACATGATGGGTTACAGGGGTGAAGGGGAGTGGGGATTAATATCACTATTAGAAGGATAAGAGGTGTTGAAGACATATGTGGTTAGAAGCAATACATGAGACTTAAGAAACAAATGGGGATAATGTCGAGGGGAGAGAGTGGATGATGGTTTAATGAAAGAGAGGATTGGTGAATGGAAAGGTGTATATAGAGGATCAGAGAAGGAACAAGGTGTGTTATAGGAGAAAGACGGGAGGAGGGGGGAATTTAGGAGAGGGGAATGAGATGGGGTGAAAGAGAGAATAACCTTCATAATGACATAGGGGGTTGAGGAGAAGGGATAAATTGAAAACATAGAGGAATTGGGTATAATAGAGAGAAAGAGAGAGAGAGAGAGAGAGAGAGAGAGAGAGAGATGGGGAGGTGAGGAGGGGTTAAGATAGAATGAATGAAAGAGATAGTGAGGACACAATAGAAATTGAAAAAAAAATAGAAAATATAATTTTTTTAAATAAAAATTACATATTTAAAATATGTAGAAAAGATGCTATATATGTTTAATATTTCGTCAAAAATAATTGTGTATCATACTATAACAAGTAGGTAAACACACGCTTCTTTAGAAACTAGAAGAAATTCTCATTTAGCTATGGTTTATAATTTCCCATAGCACAGGTTTGGTATTACCAAGGCAAAGTCCAAGCCATACACATAGGACTATTGGTGGCATGAGAGAAAGTGAATTGGCATGGTTTAGGTGCTACAAAATGAGAGCGCATTATGTTTTAATTCAAATTACATTTCCCTCCCTTGTAGAAAATTGTGTGCATGTTATAGAACTGGAAAACGTGTACGCATTATAGAACTACAAAGCAAGTGCATGTTATGTAGTTCCCTAATGCATGTGTGCTATGTAGTTCTATAACGTTTACATATTAATCAAGACATCAAATGTATGGTTAATAGTTGAGAGGGGGTGTGGAAGGATCAAGGGAATATTGGATGTTGGAAATTCAGGTGGGGATGGTTAATAGTTGAGAGGGGGTGGAGATGGGTCAAGGGCCTATGAGGATGTTGGAAGTTCAAGTGGGGAGGATTAATATTTGAGGGGGGGGTGGTCAATGGTCAAGGGCCTAAGAGGGTGTTGTAATTGGAAGTGGAGAGGGGGTGGCGAAGGGTAAAGGGCCTAGGAGGATGTTGTAATTTCAAGTGGGAATGGTTAATAATTGGCATGGGGCGGGGAAGTTTCAAGGTCCTAAGAGGATGTTGTAATTTCAAGTAGGGAGAGATGAAGGGAATAGAAACATGATGGGTTACAGGGGTGAAGGGGAGTGGGGCTTGAGAGAACTATTAGAAGGATAAGATGTGTTGAACACAATAGGGTTAGAAGCAATACAAAAGACTTAAGTGACAAATGGGGATAATGTGGAGGGGAGGAAGTGGATGATGGTTTAATGAGAGAGGGGATTGGTGAATGGAAAGGTGTATATAGAGGATCAAAGGAGGAGCAAGGTGTGTTAGAGGAGAAATATGGGAGGAGGGGTAAATT
>LPNX011020831.1:18608-30976 GCA_001517045.1 Pseudotsuga menziesii | reverse complement strand
CTCTCTCTTTAAATACCTAGGTGTGTGTGTCACTTCATCACCCCCTCCTCTTATAGTCTCTCTCTACCTTCTATATACCTCCCTCACTATCCCTCCCTCCATATCACTCTCTATAGCATTCACCCCCCCTCCCTATTTGTTGCTCACCCCTCCCTCCCTCCCTCTCTCCCACACAATCTCTCTATGTGTGTGTCCCTCCCTCACTTCCCATATCTCATAATCTCTCTCCACCTTCTCTATACGTCCCTCACTATCCTTTCCTCCATCACCCTCTCTCTATTTCTCACCCCTCCCCCTCTCCCTCTGTCTCTCACCCATTCCCATTTCTCCCACAAAATATTTGTGTGTGTGTGTGTGTCCCCTCTTTTCTCACAAACTCCCTCTATCTCTCCCTCTCTCTCCACCTTCTATTTACCTCTCTCTATCAATATCTCCCTCACTTCCCCCTTAATTACCATCCCTCTGTACTATTATCCATCTCTCTCTCTCTCTATCTCTCCCTGTGTCTCAAATTGTATCCCTCCCTCCCTATCTCTTTTCACCCTCCCTCTCTATGTTTCTCTCTTTCACAACCTCCCTCTCTCAACCATCCATTGTCTATCTTTGACACCATCTCTCTATTTCTCTCTCTGCACGTGTGAACCTACCCCTTTCTCTCCTTGTGTCAACCCGCTCATTACCCCTCACACACACACACACACCTTCTATCTCTCCCTCAATATCTCTTTCCTTCACTATATCTCCATCCCTCCCTCACCCCCCCTCCTCCCTCTCTATCTTATTCTCTCTGACACTCTCTCCACATCATTCTCTCTCTCTCTCTCTCTCTCTCTCTCTCTCTCTATGTTTTTAAATTCTCCATTCTCCTCAACCCCTACCTCATTATGCCCCTATTTTCTGTTTTATTGCATCTCATTCCCCTCTCTTAAATTCTCCCCTCCTTCGCCTCTCTCCTCCAAAACATCATATTCATCCTCTAATACTCCATATCCACCTTTCCATTGACCAATCCTATCTCTCATCAAACCATCACCCACTTCCTCCCCTCCACCTTATCCCCCTTCGTCACTCAAGTCTCATGTATTGCTTCTAACCCTATACGTCTTCAATGCCTCTTATCCTCCTAATAATTCTCTCAATGCCCACTCCCCTTCACCCTTGTAACCCATAATGCCCCCATTCCATTCATCTTTCTCCACTTGAATTTACAACATTCTCCTAGGACCTTGACCCTTCCCCACCCCCTCTCAACTATTAACCATCCCCACTCGAACTTCCAACATCTTCCTAGGCCCTTGATCCTTCCTCACCCCCTCTCAACTATTAAATATCCCCACCTGAACTTCCAACATCCTTCCGGGCTCTTGACCCTTCCACACCCCTTCTAAACTATTATCCATACATTTGATATATTACATATAGTGTTATATTTTTAGCTATAGAAAACATGTGCACGTTTTGTAGTTCTATAACGCACATGCGTTTTCGAATTCTATAAGGGCAGGAGATGTAATTTGAATTTAAACATGTCAATTCACTTGCTCGCATGTCACTACTAGTCCTATGTATGGTTTGGAATTTGCTTCGGTAATGCCAAACGTATGCTATGGCATATGATAAACCATAGCTAATTGGGAATTTCTTCCATTTTCTGAAGAATTCGTTGTTTACGCACTCGTTACAGTATGCTACACACAATCATTTTTCACGAAATCTTAAACATAAATAACATTTTTTCTGCAGATTCTAAATATGTAATTTTTATTAAAAAAATATTATATTTTCCTATTTTTTTCAATTTCTATTGTGTCCTAACTCCTTAACTCAAAAAACATGTTGTTAGTGTTTTTTCCATAACTTTTTCAATTTTTAATCATTTTAAAAATAAGTTATATGGTGCACCAGAAGACATTGACCTCTATATTCTATAAAAAAAAACCATTTCATGGTTATTTAATTAAGACCTTGAAAGGCCACACCCACAAAAGGTGTACCATTTTCAATGAATGATCACTTAGATAATTAGCAAAAAATTTAAAATTACTAATTTTATTTTCGAAAAATGGGCTGGACTAGTGCTATATGTTCTCTACATGCTTGCAAATTTTTGTATCCCAAAAGCATCATTTAGGCCCTCAAAGGTTGCGCCCACAAAAACATATAGCTTATCATTTGCCTAAAAAATAAAAAGTGACTGTTAGAAAAAAATGAAACTTGACATAGTTATAAAAAATTTCAATACATAAACCTTATATATTTGGAAACGTGATTCAATTTCCTACATTTAATCTTATTTACTCAAAGCAAGATATTTTGTGTATGTATGGGTGAGTGCAAGCTAATGAGGGTCACTTTTGGCACGTTAGATGCAATAGAAAACTGAAAAATCAAGCATCCCTCCACTTAATTGTATTTTCTGAGATACTTACACAAAATATCTTGCTTTGAGTAAACAAGATTAAATGTAGGAAATTGAATCACATTTCCAAATATATAAGTTTTATGTATTGAAAATTTTTATAACTATGTAAAGTTTCATTTTTTCTAACAACCACTTTTTATTTTGTAGGCATATTATAAGGTATATGTTTTTGTGGGTGTAGCCTTTGATGGCGTAAATGATGGTTTTGGGATACAAAACATTTCAGGAATGTAGAGAACATATTGCAATAGTGCAGCGCTATTTTTCGAAAATAAAATTAATAATTTTTAATTTTTTTATGAATATCTAAGTGATCATTCCTCGAAAGTGGTACGCCTTTTGTGGGTGCATCCTTTGAAGGTCTTAATGAAATAATCATAAAATGGGGGTTTTATAGAATGTAGTGGTAGGTGTCTTCTATTGCACCATATAATTTATTTTAAAATGATCAAGAATTGAAAAACGTTATGGAAAAAACACTAACAACATGTTTTTTGAGTTAAGGAGTTAGGACACAATAGAAATTGAAAAAAATAGGAAAATATAATATTATTTAATAAAAATTACATATTTATAATTTGCAAAAAAAATGCTATTTATGTTTAAGATTTCGTAAAAAATGATTGTGTGTAGCATACCGTAACTAGTGTGTAAACAACGACTTCTTTAGAAAATGGAAGAAATGCCTAATTAGCTATGGTTTATCATATACCATAGCACAGGTTTGGTATTACCGAAGCAAACTCCAAACCATACACATAGGACTATTAGTGACATGCGAGCAAGTGAATTGGTATGTTTAATTTCAAATTACATCTACCCCCCTTGTAGAATTGGAAAACATGTGCACATTAACGCGTGCGCGTTTTGTAGAGCTAATAATCTAGCAATATATGTAATATATCAAATGTATGGATAATAGTTTAGAGGGAGTGTGGAAGGGTCAACGCCTTACGAGGATATTGGAAGTTCAGGTGGGGATGGTTAATAGTTGAGAGGGGATGGGGAAGAGTCAAGTGCCTAGGAAGATGTTGGAAGTTCAAGTGGGGATGGTTAATAGTTAAGAGGGGGTGGGGAAGGGTCAAGGTCCTAGGAGGATGTTGTAAATTCAAGTGGAAAAATATGAATGGAGTGGGAACATTATGGGTTACAAGGGTGAAGGGGAGTGGGGATTGAGATAATTATTAGGAGAAGAGGTGTTGAAGCCATATAAGGTTAGAAGCAATACACCAGACTTGAGTGGCGGAGGAGGATAAGGAGAAGGGGAGGAATTGGGTTATGGTTTGATGAGAAAGAGGATTGGTGAATGGAAAGGTGGATATCAAGTATTAGAGGAGGAATAGGATGTGTTGGAGGAGAGAGCGAAGGAGGGGGGAAATTGAAGAGATGGGAATGATATGCGATAAAACAAAGAAAAAGGGGTCATAATGAGGTAGGGGGTTGAGGAGAAGGGATAAGTTGAAAACAGAGAGAGAGAGAGAGAGAGAGAGAGAATGATGTGGAGAGAGTGTGAGAGAGAATACGATAGAGAGGGAGGGATGGAGATAGAGTGAAGGAAAAAGATATTGAGGGAGTGATAAAAGGTGTGTGTGTGAAGGGTGTCTGGGATAGACACACAGAGAGAAAGGGGAAGGTTTACACACACACACACACACACACACATATATATATATAAACACACACACACACACACACACACAGAGAGAGAGAGAGAGAGATGGTTTCAAATATAGAAGGTGGAGGGTTGAGAGATGGAGAGAGAGGGAGGTTGTGAAAGAGAGAAACATGGAGAGTGAGTGTGAAAAGAGATAGGGAGGGAGGGATACAAGTTGAGACACAGAGAGAGAAAGAGAGAGAGAGGGATAATGGCACAGGTGGCTAGTAATTAAGGGAGAAGGGAGGGAGATATTGATAGAGGGAGGTAAATAGAAGGTGGAGAGAGCAAGAGAGAGAGAGTGGCATAGGGAGTTTGTGAGAGAAGGGGGGACACACACACACACAAATATTATGTGGGAGAGAGGGGGATGGGTGAGCGAAATAGGGAGAGGGGGAGGGGTGAGAAATAGAGAGAGAGTGATAGAGGGAAGGATAGTGAGGGAGGTATATAGAAGGTGGACATAGATGATGAGATATGGGAAGTGAGGGAGGGACACACACACACACACACACAGAGGTGAGCAACAAAGAGGGAGGGGGTGTGAATGATATAGAGAGGGATAGTGAGGGAGGTATATAGAAGGTGGAGAGATACTACGAGAGAGGGGGGTGAGGGAGGGACACACACATAGATATATAAATAGAGAAGGGGGGGACACGCACACACACAAAGAGAGAGAGGGGGGAGGGGTCAGTGATAGAGAGGGAGTGGTGGAGGGAGGGATAGTGAGGGAGGTATAGTAAAGGTGGAGAGAGGTTATGATAGAGGGGGAATGAGGGAGGGATACACACATATATAGAGAGAGAGGGATAGATTGTGTGGGAGAGAGATGGGGGAGGGGGAGAAATAGAGAGAGAGTGATGTAGGGAGGGATAGTGAGGGAGGTATAAATAAGGTGGAGAGAGGTTTTGAGAGATGGGGAGTGAGGGAGGGACACACACACATAGAGATAGAGATAGAGAGAGAGAGAGGGAGGTTGTGAGAGAGAGAAGGGGGAAAGACACACACACATACACATAGAGATAGTGATAGATGGAAATACAAAGGCAGGGAGGGCCAGTGAGTAAGGCACATGTGTATCCATAGATGCCAAAAATATTATTTAGGGATCAAGTCTTGGATTTCCTCCCTTGACCTTGTTGAGGCCTTACTAGCCATATCTAATGCTCAAAACCTCTTAAAGGCATGGGTATATTTTCTTGGAGACCAAGCATACCTTGAGTAGGTCATCTATGGTGCTCCAAGGAATTTTTCATTAACATGGGTGCCTCAAATATTCCATTATGGCCTAAGGAACAAGCATATTCCCTTAATAATGTCTCATAGGTCCTAGGGCCTACTGCTCAGAACCACCTAATTCTACTAACATCCATATTCATAGTCCAAATATATCTATGATATGCCATGCGTTATTTTTTAAGGCATCTTTCCTATCCCTAGATGCAGAGAAGCTTTAGTTAGGGCCTAAGGCCATAGTTTCCTCCCCTGGTCATGTCCATGGCCTTGAGATGCATACCAAATGATGATGATGGCATGCATATCTCGATTAAGATTCAAACGATTCACATTCAATTTCATGTGTGGTGGTTGGAGGCATCAATTTTGGCCCTAAATGGTTAACAACTTCCTTTAAGGCCTAAGGACCAAGTGTTTCCCCCTACCCATGTGAAGGGGCCTAATATCTGTACTTAGTGCTAAAACGGTTCTAATGGAACTAGTATCCCCATTTCAAGGTAAATGAAACCATGGAAGGATCTATTGAGGTCTTTCAACACATCATTCTTGGCTCTAGATGGATAGAAGCATATTCTAGGGGCTAAGGCCTAGGTTTCCTCCCTTATTATGTCTAAGGTCCCAAGACACATACATAATACTTAGAAACCCCTAATGGATCCCATATCCCCTTTCAAAACAAACTATCAACATGAGAGGTCATCTATGGTGATTCAAGGTGTCATTCATGGACCTTGAGCCCTAAAATCTGGTTTACAACCTAAAAATAAAGCTTTATGTACCAACCATGATTAATACCTTATCCTCCATATCCAATGCTAAAAAAATACTAATCATGGCCATATCTCAACTTAAAGGTTGAGAATACCCTTAAGAGATCATGTGGGTTTGTTCGAGGTGTTGTTCTTATCCATATATGTCTATAGGATTCCTTTAAGGCCTAAGGACTAGGTTTCCTGCCTTGACCATGTCTACGGATATGTTTCTAGTGCTAAGAGAATTCTAATGCACTACATTTTCTCTCTTAGATGCAAAATATTGCATACATAGGTCCTGTGTGCAGGTTTGATTCCTTGTTCATGGACCTCGAGCCTTTAAATCTACCTTTCGGACATAATTCTTGAGTTTCCTCCCTCAAGAATGCTCAAGGGGCTATGAAACAAACTTAGTTCTTAAAACCTCCTAATGGTGTCCATATTACAACATAAAGAAAAATTATACTCTTGGGAGGTTAGGCATGGTTGTTTGAGATTTTGTTGTTGATGATGCTAAAATATTACTATAGGTCCTAAGTCTTGATGATGCAAACTATTGTTTTTATTCATTATCCTAGCCATGCACTAAAACTGTTTTTTGTGGTTCTCCATAACACGTGCGTGTTTTGAGTCTCTAAAACACGTACGTGTTTTGAGTTTCCAAAACGCGTGTGTGTTTTTATTCTCCATAATGCGTACACGTTTTGTAACTATAAAACGTGTGCACATTTAGCCCAGCCTAACCTACGTGTCATATAACATGTCAGAATTGACATTAACCAAACCAAGCATTACATAATGTGAGCACGTTGTGTTTTTAAGTATCATGAGCATGTTTCCAAAAAGTAGGATTACATCTAAAAGGTCCCTCAACTTCTTGCACACACCCGTATCTCAAAAAATACAATTAAGATGAGGGATGCCTGATTTTTTCAGTTTTCTATTGCATCTAACGTGCCAAAAGTGACCCTCATTAGCTTGCACTCACCCTCCTACTTTAACTTTACCCAGTGTTATGTATCTCCTTGTCGAGGCAGTTAGAGTATTTCTGTGAAGATATTGTGCAGTAGGGGGATCTTTGCATGCAAGGAAGGAAGAAGCAGGAGGTTCTTTATGTTGGGAGATTTGCAATCATGGCTTCTTGAAGGGAAATCTTTGCTAACTACAAGGGAAGTCTATAAGACTTCAATATGCTTAGAGTGGTCGAAAAAGGAATTGGAGGGATTTTGAAAAAGAGAATGGGACTCATAGAGGAAGCTTGATACAATAACAATAGGTTGGCGTGTGTTGAGTGACGCATTGATGACATAGATGGAAATATGAGGTAGCACTTTTCAATGATAGAGGAAGTTCAAAGGGATATTTAGTGGATTTTGTAGTTGTTTCAAGGAGGTTAAGGGAAAAACTTGTTCTCAAAGGTTGTTCGACCAATGGAGGACAACTCGGTCAACTAACCCATGCATGGACCTTATGGATAGTTCTTAAATAGTTATGATTTTTGCCTATTTTCCTCCTTTTGTTACGCATTTATGTTTTTTTGTGTATTTCTCTATAACCAATTTGTTAAAATTTATAGTAGTCAAATTGATAGAAGCTCATCAAGAAAGGATTTTGAATTTGACTTTTAATCGGGTAAGTGTCTTGAACTCCACAGACTCATGCAAGTAAAACTATCCCCACGTCCTCAAAAGTAAGTTGTCGATATATCTATTTATTTCCCACCCATAACCTACCTAGATTAGCATGATCAATGTTCCATACCTTTCAGTGACAAGTGATAGGAGTGATATTGCATTGCTCATTCCTTCTGAGTGGTAGCTAATTGAGGGGCTTTTCTGTTTCGGCCTAATAAATGAGTAAGTAAATGAGAAACCAATGTTAATATTAGGCTTGGTAGATTTAGAAAACAGACCTTAAAGAAATTATGTGGGAGAATCATTCAAAGCCTTATGTAGATCTTCTCTCATAGTTTTGTTAAAAACTCTACAATGTATTGTTGTGTTCAACATTTTAATACAAATCTCTTTCTACTTTATGTTAAAAAATACAAACTTAGAAATAATACATTTTATACTAAATCTTTATTAAAAAATATTTTATAAAATTTTACTTAACATGTTGAAGTAAATTTATAAAACAATAAAATAAGAAAATAAAAATCAAATATATATAATTTAACACTAATTTATAAATAACTAAGACAATAAAATAATACATAAATTTATATATAATTATTGGTTATATATATAGTTATGGGTTATATATATATTTTTGTTATATATATATTATTGAATTTATAAATAACAAAATCTAAAATCAATAATAATAATAGCATGGATTTAAGCAATAAAATTAACATTCAAGAAAGAAATAGTTTTGTATATTATATAATACTTATTTATTAGGTGTGTTATAAATTTACTTTGAAGTCTTTAAAGGGTGCTATCTCAATGGGAGAGCATGTTGAGTGTCTTACGATTTGGTGAAACCAACATAGATCCAAAACCTCTTTTTATATTATTTTTTATTTTGTTAGGAAAGAACATTACAACATGTCTTCCATACATGGTTTTAAAACCATGTTCAAGGCTTTCCTAAAACCATGGGTTGTTTAGGATGCCTTGCACATGGTCTTAAAACCATTTGCAACATCCTCCTAAACCATGTACAATAAAACCATGGGTTTTTTAGGAGGCCTTGCACATGGTTTTAAAACCATTTGAAAAGCCCTCTTAAACCATAATTAAAATTTTTATTTTTTATGGCCGACATTTACAAGAAAAATGTTACATAAAGAATGGTGTTAAAACCATTTGAAAGACCCTCTCAAACCATAATTAAAATTTTTATTTTTTTATGGCCGAAAAGTGTTACATAAAGAATGTTACATGAAGAACTTTACATAAAGTTACAAAATCTTCCCCATACTAAAGACCTCCTTGGCTCATGTACTCAAAATCTTCTGAGCCACCTGCTTGGCCCTCTGCTCGGGGCGATCAATACTCTACATGCAGTAGAGCATTTAATGCGACGGCAGTCGCACTGTCCGCGGTCGGATCGCTCTTTGGAAAGGATCAGACGGCGGACAGTGCCACCACCGTCGCATTAAATGCTCTACTGCATGTAGGGTATTGTTCGCCTCTGCTCGGTGTTCTCGTACGATTAGTTCCCCCGGTGCAGTCTCAGGGCCCTATGCAGTCGGAGAGCGTCGACCAGAGCCGGGGCTTTGACGAGGATGACCACTGCGCTGGGCTTCTGGATCGAGAGAAGGAAATCTGTGGGTTGTAGCTGCCTGTCAGGCAGAGGTTACCCTCGTTCCGTGTGCAATCCAGCATTTCGTCCACGTGTCTTACTGTGCGATTGTAGACAGATCGGAAAGACTTTTACTGCGACTGTGAGGGCAAGAACTTTTTCTCCAACCTGAGACCTCTTACACAGAGAAACGGACTCGGGCAGCCGATTGGAAGACGTCGGATCGAGTCTCGCATCTAGTCTGAAAAATGGAGTTATTTTTGTATTACGGTAAGAAAACATTTTAACATCTTTGAGGTTAAGAATAGCTTATGAGACTGACTATCTGGTAGGCAGTTTTTTGCTTTGTGTATTCAACTTGACGATGAGTTCTCAATTTTTCCACAATCCTTTCATTAAATAAATCATCCCAAGGTAAAAAAAAGTTTTGAAGAAAAAGTAGATCACCGCTTCATCTCTCCAACAAACCCCTTCCCTTCAAGGGATTTTCAATGGAGGAAGGAGATACGTGGATCGACTCCCAACACAAATGCCATGCAAACAACCAGGAATAGAGGCATACGGATATTTGAAAAAATGACCCAAGATATGAACAATGCCCATACGCTCCCCACCCCCCAAAAAACAAACAATAATCTAGTGATGCGATACCCACGATCTGTCTTTGATCTAGAGGTTGTTGCAGGAAAAATAAAATAAACGTAATCTTTTGTTGAATGCTGCTTGTTGTTGCACCAAATTAGGAAATGAGGTTTCAAAGGAGGTCTGGCCGGATAGTTTGCTTGAAAGTTGAAACTACCTGCCTTCGTTTTGTCGACATGTTTGTTGAATACTCCTTACGCCCACCCCAACCATCAGACCTCTTCCAAACAAACTTGTTCTAAATATCTCCCCATACCTGGGAATTCAGCACATAGATACCTTGGAATTCAACACAGATATTGAGAGATATTCAGATCAGGTTTTTTTGGCATGATGCAGTACCACACCACTTCTCAAGCCCGCCAGTTGATTCAAGAGCACTGGAAAACACATTGGAATGAAATAGCCTGGTGGAGAACTGGAATTAATGACTTGTAAAGTTTCCTGTTTCCTCCTGCTATACCCCGTATGAGCTGAGGCACTGTACAGCAAGTAGGTTGAAGCTCATTAACCCCAGAGCTCACGAATATATTTATATATTTATAGAGATCCATGGAATTAACTTAAAGTCATCATCATCCTGGAGTTAAAGGTTTCATGTTTTTATAGTAAATCTTCACATAATTATGTTCTATTGAAAAGTTTAAGTGGGTTGGTCATGACATAAGAAGACGGCTTTAGGATGTATAGGTTCATAAAATTAAGTTCTGGTTTTTGGCGTGGTCCAGTACCACACCACTTCTCCAGCCCGCCAGTTGATTCAAGAGCACTGGAAAACACATTGGAATGAAATAGCCTGGTGGAGCACTGGAATTAATGACTTGTAAAGTTTCTTGTTTCCTCCTGCTATACCCTGTATGAGCTGAGGCAATGTAGCAAGTAGGTTGAAGCTCATTTATCCCAGACTCCAGAGCCCACTAATATATTTACTCACTCAGATCCATGGAATTAAGTCACTAAAGGTTTCATGTTTTTATAGTAAACCTTCACATAATTATGTTGTATTAAAAAGTTTAAATGGGTTGGTCATGACATAAGAAGATAAAATTAAGTTCTGGTTTTGTGTTGATTGCCACTCATATTTTCACAACGAAAATCCATGCTCAACAAAATAATCAAGTTATAAATTATTTGAGGTATTCATCGGGTTGTTGAGGTGGTCAAAATTGTGGAAGAGTAGTTTAAAGATTATTTTAATTGTGATTGTATTATAAAATTGGTATAATTTTAGTTGATGATTAACAATATTTGTCTTTTTCAAAAGATTATTTGTTCAAATCATTTTTAAGAGTTTCTTGTCATACAAACAGGAATCCGTTTTTTAGTGTCTTCGTAAACAGGTAAATTTCATACACCAAATTAATGTATACTTTTAATATTATTTAGTTTTATAATTATTGTTACTTTTAAAACTATAATATTAATTATTGAAAAATTATATTTAATAATAAAATTAATTAAAATTATATATATATTTTATATAAATTGAAGTTAAAAATTAAAAATAGATTTTTATGTTACTCAATATTATATGAAATTTTGAAACTATGTTATAATTTTATAATTATTTTTATTTTTGAAAGTATTTAAAACATTATATTTAATAATAAAATTAAGTAAAATATTATATATATATATATATATTTCATGTAAATTAAAGTTAAAAAAGTATTATATAATTTTATGTTAAGTAATTTTATATAAAATTTCTAAACTATGTTACAATAATTTTTTATCTTAACATAATATCTATCCAAAAAAATTAAGTGATTTTAGTAAGTTTTTTATGGTTTTATTTACCACCTAATTCAAACAATGCCAATTACATTAACTATAATATATATAATAATTAATAATTGTCAAACAAATCATAGTCAAGCATTAAAAATGTTACCATCTATAATTCAACTTCAGTCCTATTAAGGTCAACCAAGATAAAATAAACTTAACCATTAAAGTTAGAGTAATTGAGTGCTATAATAAAGTAAATTAAGTCATTGAAAATTAATCAAGTTTACATTATATTTAGTTTTATTAAAAATAAAGGTCAACCAAAATAAATAAATAGTGAGTGAACCATACTTGAGCTAGAATAATCGAGTATTAAAACAAAGTAAATTAACTCATTGAAAATTAACCAATTTAAACCGTACACTCAGTGGAAATCAACTAAAGTCTTCTAAAATATGTCAAATTAACCTGTTTCTCACCATGTATTCAACCAAAGTTGAGTACAAATTATAAAAATAAGCTTACAAATTATAAAAACAAGAACCATGAGGTGGCAATGTCCCCGACTTTCAGGAGTGTTTAAAAAGTGGTATACGAAAGTTGTTTTAGAGAAGGTTATTTTGTGTCAAAGTTGTTTAAAAAATGGATTTGAACACTTGTATAGCTATGTGTCCAT
>LPNX011020831.1:0-18156 GCA_001517045.1 Pseudotsuga menziesii | reverse complement strand
ATATATATATATATATATATATTATATTTGTAATGGCATGTATTCCTTTATTAGATCTTATTGGTTTGTTTTTGGCTAGTTGGCCAAGAGATGTATCCCACCAATCTTCTTTGATTGTAGTGAAGGTAGTTACCATGTCAAGACCAGGACCGACAAGGTTTCATGTTTAGGGCCTTGATGTTCATTGTGTATTCCCCGAGACATGCCTAAATGCAGGGACCCAACAAACATCTTAAACTTCCCACCAGCTCAAAATCAAAGTAGGAAATCCATAAAAATGATTGATAGTCAATAACATTGGATGAAATTTAGCATTGCATTTTTGCAAACGATGGATTATTGTTTAGACTGGCTTAAAATTGAAGTGGGTTTATCAAGAAAGCATGTGTAAAATGATTTTAAATGGATTTGAATATTTGCATGGATAGAGTGTCCATAACAAAATCCTCAAAAGCCTTTCGGATTATGTGGACTATTGCAAGAACATTTGGAAATAGCTATAACTTTTGGAAATTGGCATTTATTGATTATCTTGGGTTCCATTGAGTTGAAGGATTTTTAAACTAAGGTGTGCCTTATTTCTAGAATCTGAGTTATAGATTTACAATTTTTGCAGCATATGTTATTAATATATTTGCCGAGCATGACAAAGTGACTAGTTTAAAAAAAAATTGACATCATTGGAAGAGAGAGATGTTACTTTTCAGGCTTGATACTTATGCATATCACTCAAGGCATGGTAGAACATGGGAATATAAAATGTACATGGCATCCATTGATCCTTAACTTTGTCAATTTGGTTGTGCACGTGTTCGGTCATTCTAGAACACTTGCATTTCTAATGGAAATATAAATTCCTCATTTAGTGTTCTCAAGAACTTTAAAGTGTTTGGGCAGTTTAAGATGATAGACAAAGCATTGTGACAATCATTAAACTCAGCGTGAACCTGTCCGTTGGGTGCTTAACCAATATCTTCTTTCATTATTGTTAAGACAATCTCCAACAAAATCAAATACATATCACCCAAGGCACATTACAACATGGGTATCTAAAGTGTACAAGGCATCCATTGATCTCTAACTTTGTTAATTTAAAAGCGAATCAACCAAGGAGAAAGAACATCAGTTCAGAGAAAAATATAATGAACGACCATTATTGTTGGTTATTAGGTAGAATAACCAAAGAATGCAATATAATATCAATAAAACTAGAGCATGGTTAGTCATTCTAGAACACTTGCACTTCCAATAAAAGTAAAAATTCCTCATTTAGTGTTCTCAAGAACTTTTAGTTGTTTGGGGAGTTTAAGATGACAGACAAAGCATTGTGACAATCATTAAACTCAGTCTTAAACTGCATGCTGGCTGCTGAACCAATATCCCCTTTCATTATCATTAAGACAACATCCAACAAAATCATACACTTTATAATAATACCTAGCTTAATTGCATAGCAAAAACTAAAGAACTATTCAACCTAGAGAAAACAATGTAAGTGATCATATTACAATTTAAATGGATGTAGAATTACAACAAACACATTAAAACAAGAAAATAGATATAAATGATTGTCCAAAGTTAGGCCAGAAACCATATTTTTTACACAACAATGAGTGAAAGGGATCTTAAAATGCAAGCAATTTATGCTCAAAGGAACTAGAGAAAGTTAATTGTTTTTTAGCTCTTGGGAATTTCCTAGTGCATCGAATACAAATATTGCAGCAAAACACAATATACAGTAAGATTGTGAAACACAGTATTAAAAATATAAACATGTAGTTGATATATATTGGTTCTCTGAAATTGATCTTTGAGTTGTGTTTTTTTATCTAATGAAAGTAACGTGAGGCTTGGAAAAGAGATAAATAGTAAAGATGAGTATGAATATCTGAAAATAAAATAAAAAATTTTAATGCAGACAAGAGAAACAACCAACAATTGGAAGATTAAATGATATAGAGTGTTGGATAATAATCTTCAGATAAATAGCAGTTAATGTGGTAAGACAGTATTATATATCAGATATCAGTTGCAGCACACAAAATAGCAATAGATGTCAAAATATCAATATGTATCAAAAGACAGCCATAGTTTCATGCCATATTCATGGTTCAAAAAATGGACCAGTATTATCGTGCTAGGTGTAAGCAAAGTTTTGTTTAAGACTGAACATTGTCTGATGTAGCATTGAGAACAGCTCTACTTTTTGCACTATACACAGTATAAAAAGGGAAATGTCTGTAAAAAGTGTTTTTTCTTCTTTTTTGGCAAAATTTTGTTGTAGCTGCTAGAGAGCATGTATAATTCAACATAGTTAAGTTTGGAATGGAAGCGGGAAAAAACACGTTCAACCTGTGTGTTGTTTCCATAGATGGAGGTGGATCTCCACATTTGATATACAGTAAAGTGAGACCATTAAAACAAAAAAATGAAGATTGCAGAGCAGAACGAAAATCAAATGCTGGAAAAATGTTTTGTGAATATTCAAAAACAGTTTTTTTTTTAAACAAGAAATGCAATTGTTTTAAAAAATTGTTTGTTTGGTATTGGTGAGCTTGAATGATATTGAACTATTGTAAAGGAGAAATAGACAAAACATAAAGGAGTATATTACATTTGAATATATCAAAGTCCTCCAAAGGGCATTTTACTTGTAATCAATGGGATGCTAATTTTTTGTCAGTAAGAGAATGCAATATTAAAACTTTGTTTGTCAAATAAGGTTCCAAATAAGAAATGGTATTTTTTAGCAGAGAACGTATCTGATTAGCAGTGGCAGTGATAATACGGAGAGTCTGGTTTCAATTTAACAATAACAAGCTAAATGCCAATGATGTTCAGGTTTCAACAATCTTCAACTGAAGGAAGATCTATTTGCACCTGCACTAGGTAGTCATAACAGAGCCTTGACTTCATATATTAGTGAGTTGCACTAGGTTGTAGCAGGGACAAATTTTTGAAAACATTTGGAAAATTTGTACACTAACAAATGTAGCTAGATATGTGCACTATTGCACTTTTATCCCTTTTTAAAAACCTAGTAAATGGCATGAAAAAAATCAATAGATTTCTGTGTTCAATATTTTTTGGGGGGGTCATATTAGGAAAATATACAAAGACATCAAATGCCAGGATAAGAAAACTATTTTGCGGCCAATTCCTGAAACAAATTCTCATATTTGAAAGACCAGTTCAAGAATAAAAAAACCATGAAAAAAAACTATTGTTTTCAATGTTAGACTGTTTCGACAAACCAACATGTGTATCAGAGAGGTAACTATGACGTAACATAGATACATGAAAGATGTAACATTCAAACGCACATAATGCAATCAATTTATATAATCACAGGTTCCTTTCCTTGGGTTACACAGGTTCCTATCAAAATCGATATAATCAATCCTCAGTTCCTCCTACCATGAAAACTTCCTTTGCAAGCATACAATCATCCATTTATATTTGACAAATTGGAGAATGATAGTTACCAGAGATGTTTGTCAATATCACTTCCCGGAGCTCCTTAAATGGTTTGTGCAACTATCTCTATATCAGGATGCTATAAAGCAAAATTCTATTAGCAATATCAAGATACAAGTTCCAATAAAAAATAGAGGAGGAAGCAATGTAGGATCCTAAAGTCATTGTGCATATATATTCACATGGATTTTGCTTAAATGACAGTGTGAACATATGTCGACATGGATTTTGATGTAAAATTGGAACTTGGAGTAGTGTTTCAACAATGTAAATGATTTTTGGTATTGTAACAATCAACAATAAACTATACCTTACATCAGAAAGCATAACTGCTCAAATTGGGTATCTGCTGATTTTGTTTTTTTCCGAGGTAAATTATACACATTGCAGAAAGTGATTATCTTGGGTTCCATTGAGTTGAAGCCTTTTTAACTAAGGTGTGCTTTATTTCTAGAATTTGACTAATAGATTTACAGTTTTTTGCAAGAGATTGTATTCATATATTTGCTTAGCACTACAGAGTGACTAGTTTCAAGAAAACTCCACATCATTGGAAGAGTGGGCTGTTACTTGCCAGCCTTGATACTTAGGCATATCACCCAAGCCAGAATAGAATATGGGTATCTAAAATTTGTGAGGCATCCATTGATTGCTAACTCTGTCAATTTAAAAGTGAATCTACCAGAGAGATAGAAGAGGAATTTAAAGAAGAATATAATCAATGATGATTAATGTTGGTTATAAGCTAGAATAACCAAACAATGTGATATAATATCAATAAAAGTGGAGCATGCTCAGTCATTCTAGAACACTTGCACTTGTAATAAAAGTAAAAAATTACTGATTTAGTGTTCTCGAGAACTTTAAGGTCTCTGGGGAGTCTAAGATGACAAATAAAGAATTGTGACAATGATTAAACGTAGGATTAACCCATCCCTCCACTATTGAACCAATATCCCCTGTCATTATCATTCATCAAGACAACATCCAACAAAGGCATATACATTATAATAATTTCCAATGTAGTTCCATAGCCAAAAACTAAAGGCCACTTTTGAATTAAATGGTAGTGTAATCTCTTGTCTATAAAATATCAACATTATGTAATATATGTCCTCCTATTATAAAATATAAAATTATGTGATATAGGCAGTTTGAGAAAGTGGGATGAGGAAATATTGTGCAACTATTTGTTTAAAAAAAATCAATGGCAAAGGCAATGCTTACCAAAGTGGGAAGGGAGGCGTCAACCCAAGCACATCCACCATAATCACATTTTTCAAGAGGCCACCAATCTAAACTAGCACAAATGAAATTCTCATATGTCTCAGCAATCTTGGCACTTGCATTCATAACAAGACTCACAAACTTCCCATCACAGGGCTTTAAGCAGCAGAACACCACAACACTTTTGTTTTGCTTTTTTTGGTTGGGAGCACACTTTTAACGAGCTATCATCCTTAACGACTCTCTCATCTTTGGTAATGAGTTTATAATTTTCTTGTTATGAGCATTGAATAATCTCGACAAAACCTGAGGTGGGGTTTGACTCAAGTGGGGTGGGAGGTGGGGTTTGGCTGGGGTGGGGTGGGAAGAAGAGGGTTTAATAAACTTGTTTGAGCAATTGCGAACTAAATTGTTTTCTTGGGAAAGTTACAAATCCAATCTCTATGAATCAATATATGGATTGTATTAGTGAATATACAAGTCAATATGGACCATATTTTTTAACGCTCTATTATTATAACTACTCTTTCTCCATAATCCAAAATAGATATGGGTTAATTCCATGGATTCGTATCATGTGTAACTATTACATATGTTGTAAGCTTTAACCTAAGTAATATGAGTAATTAGTGACAAGGAAGAAAGGTACTATGTACGAGCTTGTAGTACAATGTTAGCTAGATATGTTACCTACAAAATTAAAGTAATTAATACTCACCGTATAAATATGTGGAAGTAATTATGTTTCCATAATTAAAATGAAATCAACTCTGTTACTACATAGATTTGATTACAGTAAAAATGGAGTTATAACACTTTATAAATTAAGCTTACACATGCTTGTTTCACTCTGATCTCTATTCACCTGTTATGAGTTGGAATACGTATTTGAAGAGCTTTAGTATGAAATATGCATATACCATGTAAAATACAGTGCTTTCTACCATTGAGCTAATACGATCTTGACGATGAACCTCAAGAAAGCTCATAGAATCGCTATGGTGAATGAATACATGATACTAGGTCATTGGGTTCAATATCATGGATAAGATTGCCTAATATGTGTAACATGTATGGTATTATGACTATGACGTTTAAGCAAGCAAGCATCATACAGACAATTGACTCATTAGCCTAGCTTAATTATGATTGTATTGCTATTTCTCTAATTAGTAATAGCTGTAGATTAGAGTTAGGGATAGTTGTAGATCAGTGCTTAGTAATACTCTATATGTAACAAACATAAGCATATTTATTAGGCAAGTACAATAGTTTGGTGAATATGGCTGTACATTATGTTTGCTTACTATTTCTGGGCCACTATTCCAATACAGTGATTAGCATATACTTATATGTAATACATTATGGATAATGCCAGATAGGTTTAATTTCATTGCTCATATAGATTCAAGATATATAGGTGTAATTACACCATTCATTACTTTGTATTGTGTTTCCATAAAAATAGTAGTAAGTATTATTAGTACTAGAATCAGGCTTAGTGTTATCATAGTTATTGCTATAGTGAACGTTTCCTAAATTTTGAGGAAAACTTCTATATAGGCTACTTCTGCGTTTCCTTGCTCCCACATCCATGAAACTTGGTGGAACATTGGGAAATACTTATTAAAAAAAGATATCCGGCTCAAATTTTTTCAGGTTTTCTACTAACTATCCTCCTAGTTTTTCCGAGTCCAAGTCAAACTCTACACTCCAACTTTGTCAAGTTTTGGTTAAATATAGAGATTGTCAAAAATGTGTTTAGAAATGAGGAGTTTCTAGAGTATTCTCAAACGAAGTGTTTTTTAAGTTTTTTTTAAATAGATGCTTTCAGTGGATGTAAACAAGCGACACCATCCAATATGGGATATTACAGGGAAGCAGATATGCCTCACATGCTATGAAATGAAAGCTATCACTATGCTTAGGAGCCACGACAAGGGATAGTTATTTAGCCAAAGTTCCTAAGAACTTGTAGTGCATGAAAAATCTATCCTTAGGCTAAGGAGCTGCTCTTAGAGCTATTTATACGGTCAAGTCACCCAAGACTTGCACTTGGTCCAGGTGGATAAAACAACCCACCTTCACAAGCATACTAGGCCATGAGGGGTAAACATGCTCAACCATGAGAGGGGAACATCCAGAGGAATTTGAATCTTGGGGGGGATAACAACACGCCTATTTTACCAACCAAGCCCTTGTTGAAAAAACAACTTACAGTTGAGTAATTCATCCTGCTTCAGTTAAAAAGTGCCATTATTAATTATAGATGGATGGTCAGAAAAAAGTATCATTAATGGGTATAGATGGGGTCAGACAGGCTATTAGATTTGTAAATAGTAAAATAGGAGATAGTGTGCAATGGTCAATGGGGATGCTGCCTCCTTTCATTTGGGTGAGGTTGCAGTTTTTAGACCAGAGTTGGACGATTAAGGTATATTACAATGGTAGTAAACTCAGTGAAGTTACTATAGATCAGAGTTGGCAGTTGAGAGTTCAGCTAGAATTGGGTATTTTAGAAAGGGTGAAGCCTTTCTTGAGCAGGGGACAAGAGGAATATGATGGAAATACTTTCCTATGTAAGGAACATGTAGTCCATACTCTGTAGCATCATAGGATAACCCACACATGTATACTAATGAAAATCAATAAGATATAGATTCCGCGATTTTTTTTTATTAAATTACAATAGGAAAACAAGGGTTTATGCAACCTGGAACAGAACCTTCATTGCTTGACAATGAAAATCAAGTCTAGGAATACATACCTTTCCTCCAATCACTAGCCAACAATCCTCATGAGTCTTGTGTTTTGAAACATCTTCAAGTTTGTAGACCTTGGCATCCGAATCCATATTGCCCAGAATTTGATGCACAAATACATAACAATTTTTAGGCCCAAATCTATTTATAATAGCTTCAAACTGCCAGCTGTGACAGTTTATAATAAAATATCAGAAGAACCCACCAAGATTTACAAGGAACAAAAGAGCATATTCAATAGGGGTGCCCTTAAACCCAGTAATATGGTAAGTTGGGCAGCGCTTTGATCGAGGAAAAGTACTAGTAATAATCGTGCCCAGCACAAGCCCTACCACTAAGAATATACACCCAAATTATATGCCAAATTAAGTGGGTGAAGGTACAACCTTGCATCTCAAACGCTCGGCAAAAAAAGAAAATTTCAATGGTGGTTAGGTCGCCAATGAATTTGACATTGAGAATGTCTTTCAAAAATAAACAACTAAAGATTTATGGAGGGTTTATCTAAATTTGTGAACCTTACCTCTTTCTACATGATATCAACTTTTGTAACCCTTGTAGGTGGATAAATATTATACCTTAGAAGTATAGCCGGATGAGCAACACTATATAAAGTGTAGGATATGATAACGAGCTTGAGTAAATAGAATGGAATACAACAGTGTTACTTATGGATAAAGAGGATTCAATAGTTATCATAATGATCACATAACATGTATTGAATAAGGACCATGTGTTTACAGTCAATATGGGAACACAGGGAATCACAAAAATGTATGGTGTTCATTCATACTATGAACACAATTATTATATAAGAGCTATACATGTAACTTCTATGATCTCAGCTTATGATTGTCACTAGTAAGTGAGAACAATGATGCCATTCACTGTATCTAATATGGATTTAGTTATTATGGTAGTTTAAAATAATTTCTAACTTAATTGCATATCGAAAAGCAAAGAACCATTAAACTTTGAGAAACAATTTAAGCGACCATATTACAAACTAAATGGTTCTCAAATTAGAAGAAATACATTAGAAAGGAAATTAGATATAAATGATTGCTCAAACTCGAGTAAAAAATCATATTTCCTACACAATAATGGGTAAAAGGGATTTTAAAATGCAAGTAGTTTATGCTCGAAGTAAGTAATGTCTCGATACTGTAGGTTAAGGGGCAAGAAACTGAAGAACTAGAGAAAGATAACTGGTTTTTTGGCTTTAGTAGTTTCCTAGTGCAAGAATCTGATATTGGAGAAGAATACACTATACAGCAAGATTGTGAATGTATGGATCAGTTGAAATAAGTCTACAAGCTAGACTCCTTATTGAAACATAATACTAGAAATATAAACTTGTGGCTGATACATGTTTGTTCTCTCAAATCCATCCTTGAGTTGCATTTGTTATTTCTAATAAAAGTAATTTGAGGCTTGGAAAAGAGATAAATAGTAAATAAGCTTTCTTGGCTTGCAAATGGGCTATTACCATTAAGATCGGAGATTGTTTAAAGCTGCACTGAATATGACATAAGATGGTTTTGGACAAAAGATATGGTAGAATTTTGAGGATATTTTTTTGGATAAAAGATATGTACAGGGAAAAAAAAAATATTTGTTCTTTGTTTGGGTTTTTTCAACTTCTAAATGAAAGACATAGTTTATCTATCTCACATCAAATGATTACAAAGCTTACTCCATGGAAGTTGAAGGGGTTTTTAATCTATAGCTTATGTCATCAACTATAAGTAATTATAAATCCTACTGTGTGGAAGTTCAAGAGTTGTTTAAGCTGAACCTTTTAACTTAGATAAGATGAAAGAATGAATCAAAACATGATTATCTGTGAATTGGAGGTATTTTTTACAAGGGTTGTCTTTGTATCTGCAACAAAACACACTAAGCCCACATGCTTGGGATCTATTTTTCACGTTGTAGGCTGTACATCAATTCATTTTTTTTAAAAACATCAATAATTCACTGGATTTCAGCAGGAAAACAACCTAAAAGTCAAATTGTCCCCATGCTAGACAGCTTTGATTTGGTTCTAGCAAGCTTTATCAACATAATCATCTCACCAATTACAAGCTACGGGAATAGATTCCTAGATAGTATATTCCAGATAGGGATAAGTGCTGGATGGAGATACTTTTAGCAATTTTTGTGATAAGAAATGAGTAAACAACATATCGGTTGAAAGAAAGGTGACTTATTTCTAGCTGTTTAGTGTTGTGGCAATGAAATAATATCAGTTGTCTGTACAATATCAACATTGGAAGACACTATATTTTGTAGATATCAATACTAGAATTGGCAAACATCAATTGAAACATGATGAATAAATGTGATTTGAAGACATTCTCCAGTAGTTTCAAACTTCTACGATTAGAAACAACAATTGTATCCTAGTTTGCATGCTACATGTGGCTTTCGATTCCTCTAATAAAGTTGTGTGGTATTCCTTGCTAGTTACAACCACTAAAGCTCATCCAAACGGTGCTTTGGCCACAAATGCTCATCCAAAAAAGCAAGTCAACACAGTTGGCATCCATGTAGACTTTGTTAATTTTAGCATGCTTTCTTTCCTTCTTCCGGACAGTTTGGGTTTCTATACATACAGAGATGAGAGACTTTGTAGAGGTTAGAATCCAGATAAAACTTTGTGGACAGATTGCAGAAGTGGAACTCTAATCATCCATTCAGCCAACAATTCTAGCAATCTGCCTCCATCTTCACATGTTACTGGATCTCTAGCAGCCATCTGTCCATTATCACTATGATGTAATCCATGTCTCTTGATTAATACATTGATTTGGTTCAATTATGCCTTCTATCTGGTTGCTATTATTTGTCCGTTGGATGTTAGTTTGATAGTATTGCAATGATTTGGTTGGATTAGGCACTTACTTTAATTTCCTAATCACTTAAGGCACATTTTCTTTTATCCTTGTTCATTTCATTCACTGATGTAGTTGGTTTAGAAATATAATCTCAACCATCTTGTTTTTAATAATAATTTACCCTTGCTCTTAACTGGTTCCAGGTATCTTGAGAATGATCTTTTTGTGTGCTGATCAAATTGGAGTTTATGTAGATCAGTTTGTTTCATGACAGTGTACAACCCCCAGGGACACCACCCTAACATTGGAAGAGAAGAAGCCCAAATGGAGATGCATTAGTAGTGACAGGACTATATGGCCTATAAATATTAGAAAGGTGTGCTGGTGCATATTTTTGTGATAACAAGTAGCAAAGAGAGCACTTTAAGAAACTTATTTACCATTTCTTCTGGCAGTTAAACCTAGTTTTTCATTGAAAAGTGTTCAAAATATGTTTTAGAATTAAGCTACCTTTGGCTAAAAACTGCAACTGAGTGCATTATATTCTGTCAAAGTCATTCAAGCCTTACACCACCTCATGCAGATAGAAGACCTTGTTAGCACAGGAAGTGAGTGTGCAATATTTTTAACCTCGGATATCTGCACTAGAGAGTGCTCCAACTAGCCTCTAGACCACATCTCAACTGGCCCTTTCTAGTCTAATTTGTTGTAGGAACATTATAGTAGTTTCATATCCGTCTCTGTGAAAATGCCCTAAGTTTCTATAGAAGCTACTTTAATAAACCATCGAAATCTACAAAATTTTGGGGTCTCGGTCCTTGCACTCCCATTCATGATAGAAGAAAATAAATTTAAATAAAGAATGTAGAATATTTAAAATCAACGGAATTTTTCGAAAACCATTCTAGCGCTACTCAATAGAATGGTGGCAATGACACAGTAGGATATCAGACCACCCACCAAGGTTTACTCTCTTAAGAATAAAAGACCAAGTACAAGACGTGGGTGATTTTGATGTTCTAGGCTAAAGTCAGAATCTATTAAAAAAAAATCAAAAGTTAAAATTAGGCAACGAGTTGTTGGGCTATAGGGCAGACCCAGGTTTTATACCTTTAACTTCGCACCAACAAAAGACCCACAGAGTTGGCCCTTTCGGCAACAACTTGCAAATAGGTTGCGGTCTCACCCGAAACAGCTATGGGGTGCCACAGAACCAGATTTCTACAACCAAAAGAGGGATATTACTGTACCTTTAGCTTTTAACAGATTATGAATAGAAATCACAGAGCTTAACATTCATTTATTTAGCTTTGCAGTTAGATAAACAAACAGTGCCTTGCGCTACCCTTTACTGGGAATTCACAGCGAAGTTTTTATCTAGCAGTGATCTTTACTTATCAGATATATAGATATAAATGCATGAAAGAACACAACATAAACAACACACAAAACCACGACACAAGATATAACGTGGTTCACCCCCAGTGTAGGGGTTACGTCCACAGAACTATGTTTTATTCAATCTTTCTACAAAAACCACAGTTCTGATCTGTGCACTCAACTGCAGATCCCTTCAATCCTCAAAGCTATGCACATAGTTGCAGGCCTCTGTGCACACAGCTGCAGATTTCCTTATCACCCAAAAACCCTCTACGCACACAGCTGCAGAGATAGTCCATGCACACAGCTGGGACTTAACCTTTTCTTACAAAATTGGCCTTAGCTTCGCATCAATTCCTTTTACATAAAAAGCCTAACCTCACTTATTTACAAGTGTGCCTATTTATACAGCGCACTATTACAAAACCATGGACTTAAACCATGGGCACCCCGAACCCTAAACCCTGGATTTAAACCATGGGTTTATTACAAAATATGGTTTTTGACTCAGCCCTGACACCCCTAAGACTATTTAGAGCCGTAGCTCTACTTACAAGCTCCCAAAAACTCATGGAGTTATCCATATTAAGGACCATTAGGGTGCGCGCCCCAACAGGCCCCTAAGACTCACCAGTGTCCCGTCCCGAGACACTCTACTGGTTTCCTGGTGGACAAAGCTTCTTTGCGAGGACGGTGAACTAAGTATTTAGACTGTGCATGATGTCGTCAGCTACTTTCTCCTTTTCCACCAACTCCTACAGTATTGCGGATGATGCTTCGTTGGTATTTTCCTGTGCGAATGCATCATATTCCTTCAGAATTTTGAACTGGCTATCCACCGCAGTACTTAATTCCAAGGCCTCACTGACAAGTGGATGTATAGATTTTTCCAACTCTGTTACTTTCACCCTGCATGACTCAATTTCCTGCTGTAGTTTCTTGCTGCGCTTTACTTTGAGCATTTTCTCCATCGGTGGCAGAGTTTTAATTTCCGCTTTTACGGCATCCAACTCTGCCTGTCGTTGCTTGATGGTTTCTTGTAGCTGTCCTATTTCTGGATGTTCCTGCAGGGTGGTCCAGGCCTCGACACTGTCTCCGAGCAACTTTGTTGTGCTACCCACAATATCTGAAATTTTCGTTGTGGATGCCTGAATGTCTGCGCGGCGCTGTTCTTTGACCTCAAGTGGAGTTTCCGGAGGGATGCGCAGTTGGAGCTCCGCGATCTGAGCCTCTTGTGCTGCTTTGAGTTTCTTAATTTCACTGCGAGACTGCTGTGCGTAGTCTTTCAGTCTGACTAATCTTTGTTTTGGCTCTTCCACCAGCTGCACGTCGAAGTCAGGAAGACTTCGACATGCCTCATCCAAAACTCAGACTAGTGTAATCCGCTTTCTTTCGGCATCCCTCTTTCTCTACTCTGCTGCCTCTAGCTGCGCTGCGAAGCCCCGCTGCTGACTGATGGCCTCTTCTAACTGTTTTTGTGAATATTGGTCTCATGCCTGAATTTCTATCATAATGGATGACTGAGAGAGATGTAGCTCCGTCATAGAGAGCTTAGTGTAGTCTATGCCAACTTTCATACTCATCACCGAGCGAGAGGCTGCATCTGTTAATATAAGAGCTGCGCTCAAAATTTTCCCTTTGTTATCTCGGGCCGGCCATTGCCTTAGGTCTGGCTGCGCGCTCACTGGGGTGCTACTGGCTATAGTTCCAGTCACTGATTGCGTTGCTAAGTCCTTAAGCTCCGAGATGTGCTTTGCTACACTGGTGATGGCATCCAGATGCACAGCTGCAAACTCTGACCATTGTTTAGTGAGAACCTCGGTGGACTTTGACAAAGCCTCATCAAGCTCCGCACTTGTCACACTGGGTGCTTCGTCGATATTCTTATCCTTTAATGTCTTTGCTTTCTTTAGCGACGGTGGTTTGTTTACTTCCTCTGCATCCGGTGTCTTGCACTTATGCTACCTATTAGGGTCGGAGGTAGTTTTAACTGAGTCTTCTTCTTCTTCTGCTTCGTCTTCATTTCCACCATCTCCTCCCTAGTCACTTTCAGTCTGCTACGACTCAGTTTGTTCGTCACTGTCTGCGGGGGGTTCTTGCTGCTGCGCGTGACTGGGGCCTACGCCCATATCAGTGACAGGAGGGACAGGAATCTTAGGTTTTGTCCCTGCGTCTTTTAACCATTCTGCTGGCCACTACTGTACTATCATGAGGATGTCATCTTTAGTCACTACATATGGCAACTTAAACCATTGATGCTTCTTATCTACGCAAGCCTGGATAAAAATATGGTGCATATCGGCCCTGAAATTTTCCGCTCCATCATATTGAGAGAATAACTCATTACTGAGCCGTGGGGTTTTTATGATCTCATACGAGATACTCATCATATAAAAGGAGAATACATAGTTTGTCATCTGTTGGTGGGTTTTATCCTGTGAAACCCATAGCGATGCGTACCTGGCTGCGCCAGGAATGTGCGCTGGTATAGCAGCAAACTGTGCTTCAGTAGGTTCTTGCCATCCTACCAGTACGATGAGGATAATCAACCATGAGTAGTGGAAGGGCCTACCTTTCTCCTGTGCATTGCGAGCGTCTTCAAGGAATTCCTTCACAACATACGCTGCCCAGTTGTAGCTGTAGCCTTCGACGCAGTTGATAGCAATTCTGATGATCAAGGCAGGCACTTCAGTTGGTCTGCATTTTCGCATAATTTTGCATGCTAAGAGCTTAGCTGCGAAGCGAATATTATGCTCTTGAATCACGGAAGTGTGATACCCACGTTTCCCCTTCGTCAGGCCAAAGCGCTCCTTCACGCTTTATGTGAGCTTCGTATCTTCGTGCTTTGAGGGAAATTCTATCCCCGGATCAGGCCCTGCCATTGGTAAGCCGGTGATCCTATGAATGAGCTCGCCATTAATAAGAATTTTCTTGTCGCCAATCCATAGGCAGTCGTCATGCACTAACACCAGCAGCTGCTTGACCATGATGGTGACCTGTGTGTTGCAACCAAACTGGGGAACATCGAGCATTTTCAGCAAACCAGCTAGATCCAAGCCAACAACCCACTGTTTTACTTCCAGTAAGGTCGCCCCATTTTCTTGATATTTAACGAAATGCAAGTATTGGGCAGGTGCGAATTGTGGAAAATTCCCACGGTCACTTGTGTTGTGGTCAGCATACTTAAGCCGATCTATTTTCCCTGTCATTGTTCCAACCAGCTGCACACCTGGGGGCAACGAGGGAGTGCATATAATGAACTTAGCATTCCGCCGCAGTGGCTTAACTCCTGGTCGAATAGGCTAAATATATGGTGGCTACTGCGGTGCAATGTTCTCCTCTCCTTCAATTGGGATCTCTGTTGAACCAGGTGGATCCATTCCAAGATCTTCCGATGTTTGCCCTGATTGCTTGTGTCGGTCTTCGTTTCGCTTAGAATGAACTTTCGGCTTAAACTGTTTCCTAGCAGAGCGTGTCTGCATTGGTGGAGTCAGTGCTGGTAGAGTCTCTTCATGAGCTGCAGGCTCAGGTTGGGGGGCGAAGATGTGTTGCAGACCCGTCTATTCAAATTCTCTCAATAGGTCCTGGAGTTCATGATCAACTGACATGGGTTCAATTGTGAAACTCAAGGAAATGAAAAATGCGATTTCCCCGTGCTCGAGTGTCTTCATATACAATCCATCAGCCAAATCTGTCATAAATGTGCATTGAAGGCGCCAAATTTGACAGAGATCCTGTGTCCACGGTGCTAGATTTCGTTGGATATCATTAGGACAGGAAATTAAGGCAATTAGAGTACCGACGCTGCCAAATTGATAGTGTTCCAATGGTCAGCGTTTGGGCTGTAGCGTAACCAGGTCTGCAGCTGCGTCACAATAAGGACCATCGACACCATATTGTCCTTTGGCATATCCAGACAAATTCTACGACCAAGCTGTGAGCTTCAATCCCGCAGGTCGGTACTTAGTTATTTCTTGGTCACCAGACATATCAGCATGCTGAAGCCCGGCCGCCAGATACCAGTGCTCTGCTACAGGTGCCCGGATACATATAAGCTTGTGTACCCATCGAGGTACATGTTTCCCTACTTCATAACAGTGCTCCAAGTGTTCCCGCGGGCTGCTCTGCCCATCGAACCTGCTGCGCACCTCCTGGAGCTGATCCACAAATCTTAGGTGAAGAGATTTCAGACAAGCTTCCCAACTAGGAATGTACTTCTTATGGTTATCCCTCCATCTGGCTGCTGGGGTTCTGAATACTAAATCCATAGTCTCTCTTTTCTATGGATCTGGTATCGGGTCTGAGAATGTTGCACTAAACTCTTCTGGGTCTGTCGAACCATCAAAAATAGGTAGGACTCTTGTAAGCCATCTTAGAGACTTGGTAATTCTGGCACATCTGTGTCCATGGAGCTCATACAATCGGTTCTACCAGTTCTGTAAACCATCATCTGAGTCCTTCATACAGGAGCTGTCACACTGCCAGTCCATAATACCTTCGGCACTGGGGTCAATATAATCTTCCTCCTTCGCAGTGATGTTATAGATGTGCTCCAGAACATCCTGATCTTCGTTTCCGAGTGGTTTTGTGTATCTTGCTCCTTGTGAGGGATCCAATGGGACTATGAATCTCAAATATTTCCCTTTGAAAGTCATCTGTCTCTTCTTAAGGTTAATAACTATAGAATTTTCCATTTCCCACTCAATACCTAACAAGGCTGGATAGGGATTGATGTCGTCAATGATCTCAATAACTTCAAAGTCTGCTACAGTACATACGCCATCAATATCTACTGGGACATTAGGAAATCATCCTAGGGGCACAATATTATGCTAATTGGCTAATCTCAATTGTATAGGGGACCAATCAAGGGTAGGTTTGCCCATTTGTTCCCGGTTTTGCTTGGTTAGGACATTGACTTCTGACCCTAAGTCCAAGATCACATCAGCCATCTCATATTCTCCTATCTGAGCGTTCAACCTCATTTCCCTACCAATTCTTCTGACTCTATGAACAGCTTTTGCCTGACCAGAACCTTGCTGAGGTTCGCAGGAAGCAATAACTTTCTGCAACTCACTTAAAGCATTCTGATTTCTTAAAAGTTTCTGACAACTCTATAAAAAGGAGGACAATGTACTTACTTTATCCGTCGGAGCTTCGTGCAGCTGCGACTGCTGCGGATGTGGCTGCACAGGTGCTACTGCTGGGGTAGGATCCACAAAATCTTCCTTGGCTTCCATGACTGTCTCCTTTTCTCTTTCACTATCGAAGGTGGGGACTTTCATAGAGGCCTTACGAACCCAAGCCTCGTGAGGTTGTTTCTCGGCAGGATATATATGCGTCGTAGCTCCACTTCGGGTAACAACATTAATGGCTGGGGCAGGTCTTTGCTCGACGGAAATCATCTGAAGATTCTGAGTAGGGGCATTGTTTCTTTCCTGAATCTTAGCTATCAACTGCGGGCACTTCTTGATCACATGATCTACTACTCAGCAGTACCAGCATGTCATAGTCGGGTTCCGACAGTCGCGAGCCAGATGTCCGGCCTGGTTGCAGTTATAACACACCACCTGACCACGACCTCTGCCAGCCATGCCACCATGACCACGGCCTCCAAAACCACCTCTACCTAATGCACCACCGCGGTAGCCATAGCCATCATTACTCTGCCCCTCATTTTGTACCCGATAGGCATCGTAGGTGCGTTCTCTCATGAGGTCATAACTGCGACACTCATCTTCATTATGTCCTATGGACTTACAGAATTTGCAGTAAGGGTTCTTGGGGACTTGCACATACCTCTGTAGCAGATAACAATTCTCAGGTCGATGCTGGCCAGTTGTTCGACAGATCTCACAATATAGAATAGTAGGATTGAACGGGTTTGGCGCACCAGTATTCAGGTAATTTCTTACCACAGGACACTATTCCTTGTCGTGACCCTCTATCTGACATTGTGTGCACTAGACCTCTTCGTGACCGATTTTTCCTTTCTTCGTATCACGAAGCTTCAGAGCCATCGCTGTCAACTGCGCTTGGATTTGACTGATGCCAGAGTTATCTTCGATAGGAGCGGTTTCAAGCTTCATCGCGATTTCCAGAGCCTCCTGCTGGTCAGCAACCTTCTGTTGCATGAGTGGAGTTCTGATATGTAGTAGAAACGCTGCAATAAACCATTCCTTGTGCTACGCAGGTCCAATGGGGAAACTGACTTGGTCTAGCAGAACTTTGAATCTTTGATCAAAGTGCCACACTGATTCTCCATGCCTCTGCTGAATCTCTTTCAATTCAGTGATACACTGCGACTCAGATTTTAGCTTCTTAAATTCCTTTATCATTGCTGCTTTGATGTCAGCCAATGCATGGTTCTGAGTGCTGGAGAACTTCATGAACCAGGTCAGAGCACGGTCTCTGAAAGAAGTAACCAGCTGCGCTCTTTTTGTATCTTGATCCATAATGGACTTAGCAGT
>LPNX011020826.1:0-181732 GCA_001517045.1 Pseudotsuga menziesii | reverse complement strand
TAAACGAATTTGCATGAACTGACGTAACAATGTAGGATTACGTACCTGATAAGCTCGATTGAGCTGGGAAACTACCAACTGAGAATCCAAACGGACTTCAAGCTGGGTAATGCCACGTGACAAAGCATCCCATAAGAGCTCAATAACGGCCCTATATTCAGCAACATTATTAGAAGCAGGACCTAGACAAGCGCCTCACGCGACAACAAGCTGTCCTGTGGGAGAATAGATAACCCATGCTTCCGAAGCTAGGTTACAAGTGTGGCGGCTGGCGCCATCAGCGAAACCTACATACATTTCGAAAGACATCTGCAACAACCAGCAGATAGTATAAAAAACAAAACTGACAACCTAATGTACATAAAAATACATACACTAATATACAAGAAAAAGTGCTAAGCCTAAGCGTAGTACTTCTTCAAGTAGAGCCCATTTCTAGGCTCACGCAGCTTATTCCCATCATAATCCACTAATTCATATGCGCCTTTACTCAATACTTTAGACACGACATAGGGTCCTAACCACATGGCCTTGAATTTTCCTGCCCCCAGAGGTTCTTTATTCTGGTCCCAGAGCAGGACAAGTTCCCCTTCAGAGAAAACCCTAGGTTTGACCGATTTATCATATTGAGCTTTAACCCTATTTTTGTGAGCCTGGTTAGCAGTCAACGCATCTCTATGCTATTCATCAAGGCGCTCTAAGTGTACCAGACGTTCTTCAAGCTCAGTCATATCAGGTAACACATGAATAGCTATCTGTAAGGATGGGATTTCGCATTCAATCGGCGTAATAGCTTCCACCCCGTGAATGAGTTGGAAGGGGGGAAAACCAGTAGCAGTCTTGACATTGGTTCGATAGGCCCAAAGAGCAAGATATAACATGATGTGCCAATTGGAGCGGGCTGCATTAATAGTCTGTTTAAGGATAGTTTTTAAAGTCTTATTTACAGCCTCAACCTGACCATTTGCCTGCGGATAGTATGGAGAAGAATGTTCTTGTTGAAATCCGAGCATGGTGATCAGTTCTGTCATCATGTTATTTTGAAAATGACTGCCATGGTCAGTGACAATCACTTTGGGAATACCAAACCTTGCAATAATCTAATTGAAAATGAAGAAAGCTACTATTTTCCCGTCGGCTTTAAAAGTAGGCATTGCCTCTGCCCATTTCGTAAAATAGTCCATAGCGACAATGATGTATTTATGCCCCCTAGCCGAGGCTGGGTTGCATGTCATGTAATCGATCCCCCATTTCATGAAGGGGCCTACCGAGACAACGGGAAATAACGGAGCAGGGTGCGACCGCATTTTCCTAGTGTAAAGCTGACACGGATGACAGCGCTTCATTGCTTCCACATAATCCTTAAAGATCGTGGGCCAGAAATAACCAGCACGCAACATTTTCTGGGCCGTTGCTAACCCAGATAAATGACCCCCACACGCTCCACTATGGGAATCATTTAGGACAATCCCCGTTTCCTCATGAGTAAGGCAACGACGCAAGACGAAATCTACCCCTCATCGATATAATGTATCTCCTATAATGAGGTAGTTCTTAGCATGAAGTCATAACTTACGTCGGTCTTCCCTAGAGTAAGCGGCAGGATACTTCAAAGTCTGGAGATATATAAGAATATCTCTGTACCAAGGATCAGAGGTGGATATAAGGAATATGTGCTCATCTGGGAATGAGTCATCCTCAATCACTACATCTTCTTTCGTAGGAAACTCTGCTATAAGCTCAGCAAAAACTAAGGACTTTTTAGACTTAGCGGATTGGAAAACCAAGTCAAACTCTTGGAGAATGACTATCCATTTGTTGAATTTCCCCCCAACAATGCGTCGGGATAAAACATATTGGAAAGAGTTTACATCCGCCACTACAGTGGTGCTCCTCAGTAAAATGTAGTGCCGTAACCCCTGTACAGTGTAAACAGCTGCTAAGGCTAACTTCTCGACGTGGGAGTATCTAAGCTCAGGTAGAACCAAAGCACATCTAAGATAATAAACGACATGCTGAACGAGCTTATCATCCTCCTGAACTAGTACTACCCCAATGGTCGACTCCGATGCGGCCAGATATAATATAAAATCCCTAGAATAATCTGGTGGGCGTAATAAAGGTGCCGACAGCAAGGCTTTTTTCAATGCTTCGAATGCAAGTTGTGCGGTTTCATCCCATACAAATGGAGTGTCCTGTTTGAGCAGGCGCATGAAACCTTTAGTGATCTTGGCATAATTAATGATAAAACGTCGAAGGAAGTTAGACTTTCCTTGCAGGCTTTGAAGTTGCCTGAGAGAACGAGGAGGAGGCAGATTTACAATGGCCTCAACTTTTAATGGATCCACCTGTATGCCTCTACTAGAAACGATGAATTTGAGTAATCTTCCTGACTCGACGCAGAATACACACTTGTGGGGATTCAAGTGAATTTTATAATATCTGCATCTCTCAAAGACCAACCGTAAATGATCTGGATGTTGGATCCTCTTACGAGAATGTGCGGGAAGATCATCAAGGTATGGTTCGACAATGGCTTTAATGTCGTGAAAAGCAAAGTTCATGGCTCGTTGGAAGGTTGCCCCCGCATTTTTCAATCCAAAGGGCATTTTCCTATATTCGAATGTACCCCAAGGGCAAATGAAAGCAGTTTTATGCTAGTCTTCCGGTTTGATTTGGATTTGATTGTAGCCGGAGAAGCCATCCATAAACGAAAAGACCTCACTCCCTGCACAAGCCTCTATGATCCGATCTATAAATGGTGTGGGGTAGTTGTCCTTAGGACAGTATTTATTAAGATCTCTAAATTCTGTACAAACGCGAATAGTCCCTTGCTTTTTATCAATAGGAACTAGGTTGGACACCCATTCAGTCAAAGCTATGGGATATATGAAACCTGCTTTCAACATCTTTTCAACCTCTGCCTTCACAGCCGCTGCTTTACGCGGGTTCACGGGTCTTAATTTCTGCCGAACCGGCTTGGCATCAGGATAGGTTCGGATTTCATGTTGGACAATAGATGGATCTATGCCTAGCATCTCCTCATATGACCAGGCAAACATATCACGAAATTCCTTAAAAAGGGCAGTGTAGATAGCAATCTCCTCCGGAGAGCAGTTTGCACCTATATAGATGTTTTCCACGACATATGGGTTTACAGAGATGTTGATAGGTATAGTGGCAGAAATGTTTGCCATATTCCCCTTGGCAAACACTCCTTCCCTAGGTAAAGGGTTGATAGGTGTATCAACATCTCCTGGCAGTCTCACATGAAACTCTTGTTTTTGTATCTTGCTTAGCTCTGGAAGGAAATAAGACTGATGATGAAGATCCTCACATATCTTATCACGTCCACATATAGCTTCCAGAATAGCTTCATCGGAAGGTAAAACGGTGTCTAAGCAATCTATGGAATGTAAAGAGTTTTCCGCCCATGCGGGAAAATAGACTTCTTCCAGATCGTCCGAGACTGTTAGAGGATCTGGAATGGGATCAACAGTGGCTTGGGTAATAGCTTGATATGCCACCTCCACTACCGATAAGGGCACTTCCGGTTCTTGGGGGGTTGGGAGAACCCAAGGATCAATCCTATCTACCACTGAAGCGATGGACTTCCCCACACTAGTGGAACCGATATAGTTAACCGGGGCTGGAAGATCAAATGTGCCCATCAATGATGCGTACATTCTAGCCCCCAAGTTTTGTGCAGCAGGCTTGGCCTGATCAACCAATGGCACAGTGGATTCCTTAGACTCTAAACGGCCTTTTCGGGTAAAATCAAGTTGGTCAACAGTAACCAACTTGCCCTCAAGTGGAAAAACCACGACATGAAGAATAGCCGATGCAACAGCAGTCATTGCATAAGTTCAATTCCTTCCCAGAAGCAAATTGTAGTCCAAGGGAGCATCAATCACTTTTACTTAAACAGACACTGCTTTGCCTGCCAACTTAATCTCAAAAGCTGGAAAGATACCATGTGTATGGAAAGACCTTCCATCAAAAGCAGTAAGTAAAGTGGTTGATGGGACCAGCTCTGGGGATCCAAGAGCTTTCCAACAGGCCAGGGACATAACACATGTAGAGACTCCCTCATCAACAACTGCCCTTCCAATGGCCTTACCACCATGGACGACATCTATTGATAGGGATACATGGTAAGGGAGGCAAATTTTGACATCTAATAAGTGAAATTTCGCCGTGAGACTCGAAGAATCCATGCTACCTAAAGCAGCTAAGAGGGCATCCCGCTGAGCGGGACAACTCTGTAGCACCTCCAAAGCTGACATTGCACATAGGGTCTAAGCCAAATCTTCAACCACTGAGTAGTTAGAAGCAGTCCTATTAGGGTTATGCAAAGTCTTCTTAAAGACACCTTTGGGTATCTTTGGCATTATTTCCGTAGGCTTCTCTATGGTGAGAGGGTTGGAAGGTTCACCTACAGCTTTACCCATCTCAGGAGTCTCTTTTTCATAGTTTTTGTTCCTGGTTTGCAACAAAGTTGAGGATCATACCATGTTGATATAATTTGGGTTAGGGGCAGCTTGAGTGCCCCCTCCTACGGTAGAAGTTGAAGCAGAGTTTTGTCCTTGGGGAAAAGGATCCTTCAGGACAACCGGTGGTTGAGTCTTAAGCAGCTTCTGAGCTTGATCCATAAGGGGACAAAGGTGAGTAAGGTGGTCCCCTTGGCACAACTTACAAGGGAACTTGACTTTCTTCTTTTCTTTTTTGCCCCCATCAGCATTGTTTGTGGGTTTTGTCTTGTTTTGGTTTCCCTCTCCTTTCTTACCTTTCTTCTTCTTCCCGCCGGGCTGCTGATTGCCCTTCTGAGAAGTTTGTGCAAACACATTTGCATTTTTGGGAGAGAGGGCAGCCTTTGCTGCCTCCGCCGTAGACTGTTTGACAGACAATTGGTGAAGTTGTTTTGTCAAAGACTCTACAGTGGGAGAATCAACGGACCCAACCACACCATCGGCATGGGGTCCAGGCTTGGGTTTCTCAGCCTCATGCAAAGGCCTAGGTGCCTTAGGGATGATCTCATACAAGATCCCAGACTGTGAATAAATCAAGTCCAACTGCTAGGCCCTGAGTATGGCTTCTTCCTCACTAGTCACTCCTGACGTGGAAAAATCCTTAGATATATATGGCAACAATGATTTAAGGAACCATTCTAATAGAAACTCAGGAGGAATGGTGGCTTTGATAAGGCTCTTTCACCTCCTCCACTCTTGGATATGATCCAAGATGTGGGTAGCCTTGTTTTGTCTAAAAGTAGACAACAAGTTTGTTCTGAAATCATATCGGACCGGAAGCTGAAAGTGGCTAAGGAAAGCACTAGCCAAGTCCCAGAAACTACTAAAAGCAGCAGAAGGCAACTCAATGTACCATTTTTCCACAGTGCCTGTCAAGGTCCTCTGGAACAGCCTCAATCTCACTGAATCTTCATTCAGCGAATTGGAAGAACACCGTAAATGGAAGGTGGTGGCATGTGCCCCAAGATCTTCACCTGCTTTACCTTCGAACTTAGGGATATCCGAGGGAAACTTGGTGGGAATAGGTGGCCACAAGGGGTCATGCCTCACTGGGTCATTCATCAATTTTGATAAGTCTGGCAAGTTCAAAGTTTCTAGAAAAGGACGTTTGGGCCTAATCGGTGCACTAGATGTGCCAGCTTGGGGATTAGAGGGTCCTTCCCCCGAATGCCCATGGGTAAAAGTGGGGTTGCTCCCTGACACCGGTTTTGAAGTGGAAAGGTTGCCTTGAAACGGATTCCATCCGTAAGCCACAGGATTTTGGGTGGGAGGTGCAGTGTAAGTGGTTCAGGCCATCCCCATAAAAGCAGGGGTCTGAAAGACTGGAGCAGGTATCCCTCCGCTAAACAAAGAGAAAGGAGAGCTCATGTATGGGACCGAAATAGGGGTTTGGAAGCTTTTCCCATAAGAGGTGTTGCTCCCAAACTGTACTCCTACATATGAAGGAGGTGGACCTACGTATGGATTGGATGGGGGAATGTGCCCCCCATTCCAAGGGAATCCTTGGACAAAGGCCGAGGATCCTACCGGACCACTCTGGGTAGTGTAAGGGAAGGAAGAAGGAATAGTAGGTATACTGGGGATACCAGTAACCATGTCACCAGAAGTACCTCCTATGTTTGAGTGAACCGGTGGTTGAACCACCCGGCTTGCTGGAGTCAAAGGTGTAGAAGGAAAACTAGATCTAGGGGCACTAACCGAGGGAGGTAGTACCCCTTCAACCGGAAGGGTTGAGGTGAAGACAAAAGAACTTTCTTCTGTAGAAGACATGACTCTACCCACAGGAACACCTAGCACTGGTGAATCAAAGGGTCTAACCTGAACGATCACAGGATCGTTTAAATCAATCAAGGGAGTGTTAAAGTTTCTTGCAAACTCATCAGTCTGCAACTCTTCTATCTCAACTGTGTCTAAATCAAAACGGTTAGCTATCAGTTCTAGTTCACCAAGAACCTCACTTATTCCTACTGGTTCAAAAGAACCATCTATGTCTAATCTCTGCCTTTGGGGTAAAGGTGGAGGCTCCAATGTGGTGAGAGGAGGAAGGTTTCTCAACCTTCTTGACCTTCTAACAAATTGGTCCTCCAGAATTAAGAATTTAACAAATCACACCCTAAGTCCAACTAAACACAAGCAAATCCACAGAGCATACACTAAAAAGATCCTATAGTCTCAAGCAATCAAACCAGGGTAAAAAGATATACTTTCCCGAAGAAAGCTGATGAACGATTACTTGGCGTCCTTGAGGTGGTTCTTAGGCACAAGCGGAGGAATCACCCACTGCCCTCCTACACTTTCCACAAGGGTTACCTTCCAAGCCCGTTCAAGGTGAACCAGAAATAACCTTCCGGTTTACCTAGGTATGAACCCTAAAAGACAAGAGACTAAAGGCTACCTTGGCAATACCAACAGTCTGGGGGGACAGTCGTCAGCAAAAATTGTATGCATGGGCAGGATAGCTGAGCCCGAAACTCTGTCTAGGATAGAATCCCCAGATGCGCAAAAGTCCTGGATTACGCTTTGACAAGGATTCGGAGGGTTATCTCCTCTGTCCAAGCCTCCACGTGGCCTAGTGCTTAACTCCCGTTTGAGAGGAGCTTCCCAGATACAGTGATAGAGTCAAGGATTTACCTAACGAAAGGTCCACTACGTCTGAGTTTATAACTTGTGGGAAGTTTACACTCCCTAGCCCACAAGTCTAGCCTAAGCTAGTAGGTGAAAGGCCCCTAAAAATAAAAACTTACTAGTAAATTTTAATTTATGCGTTTATTTTAGAGGGTTGTTTCTTACTCAAGAGGAAATGGAAGTGATATACTGTATGGTGTTTTGACTCAACAAGAAATAAATGAAAGTAAAGGTGTATTCAAAGCAAACTAGCACTATAAAATAAACTTCTTTTCATTTTTTCAAATATGTATTGATGAATTAAATGCAACAATAAGAGAAACTAAGCCTATATTTTTTGTATATTTTGAGATTATATTTTTAAAATGAAACAACACTACTTATGCAAAAATTACAAAGCAAAAGAATAACAATGTTTTCTTTTTCACTTTAAAAAACTCAAAACTCTACTATGCATCTACAGTGCACTATGCTTGAGCGAACTTGACACTTATAAACTATATAAAAACTACAAACTGAAGCAAACAGGCTGACAGAACCAAAAGACCAGCAAGAAAAGCAGGTTAGGAACCCTAGCTTGGGTGCAAACAATGACAAATATCACTGCAGACTTAAAAAGGCAAGTGCAAACCAGCTACTGTCAGAAGGCAGACTGGAAAAACAGAGCCCAAGACCCTGATCACTGATCTGGACTAAGACACTTTAACCAACAACCCAAACAGGCCAAATACTTCAGGATGCAAACAGTAAATAAATCAAGTAAAAAATACTAAAGGGCTTTCAAAAAGCATGAAGTGTTATCACCTGAGGCATTCAAACAAACTCTACAGCATTCTTAAAGAAAATCTTCTCAGAAAACAGGGACTATACCAATAAAAGAACAAGCAAACTCTTCTTCAAAAATCCCAACTTCCAGGAGTACTCGCGACTGTCTAGCAATGCAAGTCACGAATGATTCGCGACTGTCTAATGCAGCAACCCGCGAATTCAAACCAGTATCCGCGACTGTTCAGAAGAACAACCCGTGAATGGGTATAAAAGTTTTCTTAAAAACAAGAAAAAACCCTAAGAATTTCAAATGCTAAAGCAAGTAAGAAACAGGATAAAAAAATCACAAACAGAATTCCAAGCAAACACTGGCCAGGAAGATAGAAATGACCTATAGTAGTCTAGGCTTCCCCAGCGGAGTCGCCAGTTTTATTGTACAGGATTATGCACCTAATAACCATAGGTCTGGGGTTACCAACATACTCAATCACTTGCAGACAATTGACTTCTAAAGTGCAAAATAGGAAATAGGAGGGTTAGAAGGACTTACTTGTTAAACGAAGGTCAATCCTTGCTTAGCCTCTTCCTCTCTGTTCCACTTCCAAAGTCTCCAAGATTGCTCCTCTTTCACCTATCAAGAAACACTCTTCCAGATACAAGATGATTCATATATATATATGCAGGTTAGACAAATCATATATCATACTGAAATGTAAACATTCATCAAACCACAAGATATGAAACACATATGGAAGAAGTAATCTCTTTATTATCAATAATGGAAAGAGTTTAGGTTACAACCCAGCGTCTGAGACAAGGACTCCTCTGTCACCAAAGGATTTTGAGTTTTACTGCTCCAAAGATTTCTGTAAACAATCCACCAGCATAACTTTGCTCTCCAAGTGTAACTATCTAACACCCTCCCCAAGGCCTGTATTTATATGGGCGAAATAAGGCAGTTCTTCAAAGGTTAGGGAGGTTATAGCAGTTAAGGAAATTAAGTTAAATGACTTAATTAATCTCCCATTAGCGCATGTTTTTATATTTTAATGGTAAGGGACACATTTGCGGGTCTGTAGTAGAGCAACCCGCGAATGATTCGCAACTATGTATAATGGCAACCCACGAATACACATATGCACGACTTGCTACACCCGAGACTCGCGAGTGATGCGCGAGTTGTATAGAAGGAGAGTTGCAAATACAACTCAACATAGGTAAAATGGCAAAGTAACCAGCTGGGTATATAGGGAATGTATTTCATCATAAGCCAAGCTATAGTTTTATGGGAAAACCTCTATCCATAAGTGTCCTTTTGTGTGCCAACCTGAGGGTTATCAGCACTCGGACGGAGAGGTGCCATTCAGGTGTACAACACCTTCTCAGGAAGGTTTCATGCTTATTTCTCCCCATCAAACATCAGAAGCAGTCGGGTTTCCATAGAAGTCCAATATGATGATTTTCCAGATATGTATTTATTCAGAGCAGTGGAGAGGGTGTGATAGACCCTAAAAATATGTTCATGTCGAGAGGAAAAGCATGATTCTAATAGTTCAAATATTTTAGTGTGTTTTGCAGTAACAATTGACAGGTTCTACATAGCTTGTGTGAAGTTTTGCAGTATTTCAACCTAACCAATTATGAGTTCTCAATCTCCTACGCCTTGGATCCTTACAACTTCCAATTATCTTGATTGGAGGGTGGATATCCAGCTAGCATTTCACCGACATGGATACCTTAGGATAATACAAGGAAGGGAGGCAGATGCTCATCGGTCAGTTGAAAAGAACAAGTTTCTGAATCTTTGTGATGAAGCATTCAGGTACTTATGTACTCATATATCCAGAGATATCCTCTTCCACCTAAAAGGCTTGAGGACTCCTAGAGAAACCTGGAAGAATATTGATAGATTTTTTAACAAAAAAGATGAGCTTCGGGGAAACATACTGGAGAATGAGTTGGTATCTTTACATCCCAACAATTTTGAGACTATTGAGCAATTCTTTACTAAATTCAAGTCTCTTGCACTTCAATGAAGACGGTGCAGAATAGAACGGAAGGTTGAGAAAAATGTCCTTTCATTACTTGACAAACTAGGCCCTACGTATTATGTATTTGTTTCAATATTTCATTCCAAGTGGGATGGCTTCCACGATTGGTAAATTCCTTCATTAGATTCTTTTTCTGGGTCTTTAATCAAGGAGAAAGACAAGTTGATTTGAATGGGAGTCATCAATACCTCCAAATATCAAGCTCTCCTAGTTACTTACTCTTCCAAATTTCAAGCAAAGGGGAAATCAAAGAAGAAGGATCCAAAAGAAGCCGATTCAAAGCCCAAACAGAACCAACAAACTTCCGAAGGGGCCTCTGGATCTAAGAAAAAGAAGTTTGAAAAGAAGATATGTCCCTATTGTGAAAAGGGGTGCCATCTTGAAGATCATTATATGAGGAAGCAACTGGATGAAATGGAAACTCTTCTTAAGCAGTATAACATTGCTCCTCCAAGAGTAAAGAATCCTGATGAAGAACCATAGATAGAAGATGATGAAAGGTGCCATGCTTTGAAAGCTATCCTTACACAGCATACATCATACATAATTGATTCTAGAGCTTCCAATCACATGGTTTCTTCCAAAGAATCCTTCTCCACCCTCTCACTATCAAAGGGGCCTAACATTCATATGGGAGATGATTCCCGGATTCTAGCAGAAGGAAGGGGTTTAATCAGAGCGAAGCATGGTGAGTTGAAAAATGTCCTGTATGTGCCCTCCCTTGCTGCTAACATGTTGTCTATTTATATGATGAATCATACAGGCTCTCCCAAGAGATTTACATTCGATTTAGAAATAGTTGAGATTACAGAAAAAGCCACTAAACAACTTGTAGCGAAAGGTATTGCAAATCACTCTACCAAAGCTTATGAGTTCTCACATTTCTTACCTGTCTCTCCTCCTATAGATTTATTGTCTCATGCTAACAACACCAGCAATATTTGGCATGAGAAATTCGTCCATCTCAATTTCAAATATCTGCAGCAACTCCACAATGATAAAATGGTTTAAGGTTTTCCCTCCATCCAAACTTCCAAAGGAGTATGTGCTACTTGCTTGGTAGGTAAGCATCCAGAAAAGAAGTATGATGTTTAGAAGGCACATATAGCTGCCTCTATACTTGATTTGATACATAGTGATGTATTGGGAACTATGCCCACAAACTCCATTAATTGTTGTAGGTACTTCCTCACCTTTATTGATGATTGTTCTAGATACTGCTAGATCTACTTCATGAAAAAAAATCAGAATTTTTTGAGACTTTTAAACTTTTTAAGGCTATGGTTGAGAACAGTTTCAATAAGAATATCAAGTCAATAAGATCTGATAAAGCAGGAGAGTACATGAAAGGAGAATTCCAAAGTTTCTGTGAATCAGAGGGGATTCGAATGGAACACTCAGTTCCATACACACCACAGTAGAATGGTGTGGCTGAGAGGAAGAACAAATCACTGAAAGAGATGGAAACATGCCTTCTCCATGCCAAAAATATACCTCCTTCTCTTTGGGCTGAAGCAGTAAAATGTGTTTCGTATTTGCAGAATAGGGTGCCCAACAAGTCAGTGGTTGGGGTCACTCCATTTGAAGCACTGCATGGGTATAAGCCTAGTGTCTCTCATCTGAGAGTTTTTGGTTCCAAATCTTGGGCCAAAATGCCACTCGACAAGAGGAAGGCCTTCCGAGACCAAAGTAGCGAATGCATTTTATGGGGATATGCAGAAGATGCAAAATCTTACAAACTGATGGAGGTTGCAACCAGAAGATGCTTCATTGAGAGAAGTGTCTAGTTTGAAGAAGATCAATTGTATGACACACCTCCAGCAACACAGGAAGGTATAACTATTTCTCCACCTATTTTTGATGATGATGATGTGCTATAGTTTTCATATTCAGATGAAGAAGATCATATTCAGCATGATCCTGTTATTGAGATTGAATCTCAAGAGATTCTAGATCCAAATCCAGTACCCATTCCTAATCAAAAGCCTAGACCCGTATGGGATCAAAAGCTTCTTGATGTAGCTGGAAGTAGTGTTGGAAATCCAGAAGATAGAAGAAGAACAAGGTCCCAGTATTAGAATGAGCATGTTGTGCTATCCCTCACAAATTCGCTCTCTACAACATGGTGCAAAAAATTTCTAGATCAGTGCTACTTGAAGATGGCGAATGATCAGCTACATGGCCCACATAAGGAGAAACTTTTTCATTCCCTACCTTCATCATTCAGAAGAGACAAACGAAGTGATCAATTCAGAAGTACACTAAGAGGTCAACTGATGGACCATGTTGCTACATAGAGATGCATATTTGCAGCAGTGTTTTTGCTCAAGCTATTTTTCCTAAGGAGGAATATTCTTTCTTCTAAAGATAGCTTGCAATTTGTTATTTCCTACTTATTTTGAGGGGGCGGTTTTCCCATGAGTTTTTCCCTTGTTTCCTTAGTTGTATTAAGCAAAAAAAATTTACTATCTTTTAGATTGTATTTGGGTGACCTATGGTCTTGTTACCAAGGCCCATAGTTGTCCAAATTAGGGTTCAGGGGGTGTTAGGATTATTAATCCTCCCTTGGTAAATTGTCTATTAGATTAATTGAGCCTAACTTAGGAACCTTAATTAATTATTTGGGTCCACATAGCCTAATGGGTCCACATGTACTAGTCACTAAAGTGTGGGGAACACTACTAGAGGTTAACTACCACTTACTGCATGTGCATGCATCCTTTTGGGTGCCTCCTAGATTAATCCCTACATTTTAGGAGCCACTGGGAGTCCTAGCACCAACCTACATCAGTTAGTTGGAGTTAATACTAGTTAGTCTCAATTAGCCCCTAGTAACATTCAGTTAGTTCACAATCATTTATATAGAGCTAGTTATGCATGGATAATGCATGGCTGCATGTGGAGCAGGCGCATTTTCCCACCTACCACACTCAGTTGCACTAAGTTAACTAGATGTCACGTATTGATTGAGTTGGTTGGACATCTGGTAGTTGATATGTTGGGCTCTGATATTGATTGAGACACCATGAGTTAGATGGTCAGTTATATACAGTCACATCCAACAGACATATTCGATTCCATCCCTAATCGATTCAAATTATTTCTATTGTAACACCAGATATTATTATTGTGAATGATACTGTAAATTCGTGAGAAATACTCATCCATTTTATGTGTGGTTTGTTTTGTTTAGTTTGTATCTTCATTCTCCATTTACTACAAACATTATTAGAACTAGATTCTTGAATATCTAAATTGCATTCAAATTCTAATATCTTCAACTAATTATTTTTCTAACTTCCCGGGAGGTTCTTCTTCTGCTGCTGCTAAGTTAGCATGATGTATTTTTTTATTCTTCCTCTTAAATTCATCTTTCTTTGTCGGACAATTTCTGGAAATGTGTCCTATCTTATCACAATAGTAACATTGATAACAGGATAAATCCTTATGCTTGTAATAGTGCTTTTTATTCTTTTGAAACTTCTTAGGAGGATAAGACCCCTTATGAGTTTCCTTCTTGAAACGATGCTTTTCTTTTCTTCTTCTAGAGGGTGTGTCCCTATTTATACTAGTTTCCCAACTAACATTTTCTCTAACTGGATCGACCTATCTAACTGACAGGGTCGACCTACCTAGGTAGACTTCACAATAATAATTATATTCTTCTTTTCTGGGTGTTATTGACCCAACTTACAACGTCATAGGGTTTACCTCATGACCTTTTACATCAGTAACATATCCTGAAGGACAAATACTAATAATGTGAAGTACAACTAGAATATTCTTCAAAGATACATTATCAACAGTCTTGTCCACTTGCTTTTGTTGTGTAGAGAGGACTCAACCTAACGTTTCGGTGGTCATTGTGGCCTTCGATTCACCTTTTGAATGAACCATGAAGAGGATAAATTTCCTAGTTTTAGAATTACCTCCGGACACTAATTTGTTGGGATCAAGAAAATTACATAACTTAGAACTACTCTAGGTATCCTATAGATTTGGCCTCCCAAATTAAAAATGACATACTATGGGGTCTACTTTCATAAAACACATGATGTTTCCACATATAGTGTTATCCTAAAAGAACATCATTGTTAGTAGCACATCAACAAATCAAGAAAATCAAGAAAATCAAGAAACCAACAATATGGCATAAAATGCATACAAAGTGCATTTTATTCATATGTATAGAAAGTACATTTATAATACATATTTCATAACCACCTTACAACCTATAATAACTAGATGTTTGTTAAGGTTATTTTAGAACTTAGATTAGGATTTTGTATAGCAATGCCTCTGTTATTCATAAGTCCATACAAGTGTATTAACTAAGCTACAATAACTAGTGAACATGCTAATAACATATCCAACTATTCAGTCAAAGACCCATGGTCTGGAACCTAGTGATTTTCGATGAAGCTTTGCTTGAAAAACTACCAATGAAAATGTCTGACAATTCTTAATGTGCCAAGAAAAATGTAGAGCAATGAAAAGTGGAAGTGAACATCTTCCAACATTGGGACATTTCTTACTTGACAATATGATCATTCGCCAAGTAATGTAGCTAGAAGATGATGTATTCTGCTAATGGAAGGTACTCTATGAATATCGTGGTTTTTGGATGGCCATAAACCAAGAACTAGCAAAATATGATGTAGTCTACTACACATGTGGTTTTAAGATGAATTGACTATGATAGCAATAAGAAGCTATGGTGGTTTTGAATTCAACCAGAAATAAAAATCTAATAGAAACTGTAAATATTCTACTAAATGGTTCTATCTCAATGGTTCTCTCTACAGCTTGACTCTAACTTTGTCTCTAGCGTAGCGATTCCCTCTTGGAACTTGGCTCTAGCTTTGGTTCTGGTTCAGTCATTCCTTTTGGAACATTTGATAATTTAGCTAGAAGTTGTTTCCTTCTGTTAACTGGAGGTGCTCTTAATGAAAAACCAGTTATCAATATCAAATTCATCCATTTGTTTCTTAAATCCATAATAAGGCATCATTTTTAACAAACTCCAATCCATGATAGTAGACTTTGAAACTCGAAGTCTAAAAGTATCACTATGACCCCTCTTGTCAATTGAAAGTGAGAAGGTTGGGACCAATAAATCGATCTTAAAACCATCAAATATAACCTCCCTAAAGGTATAAAGGGGTAATGAAACTTCCTTTGAGCTAAGTCTAAAGACTCGTTCTTCAACTCAAAATACAACCTCAAATGGGCCCCTATCTTTCCCTAATATCAACAAATCCAAAACATTGAGAACCATCCTAATCCGGATTTATGTAGGAATGCAACATTATACACAAATAACCATAGAAACAAATATGCAACAGAAATAATGCTTCATTTCATTAATCCAAGAAATGAAATTTGTTTACATACATAATGGAAATAAACTAGCTAGAGTGCTGGTAGCTTATCTCTGAGAAGAGATGTCGCGGATACATGCCTCTGAACTCCCTATTACAATGAGGCTTGAAGGCCTATATATTATTGAGAAACAATGGAAACCCTACACATCTAAAAACCTAACCCTAGGAGGTGAAACACCAGAATGTGCACCCCGTTGGGTAACTTGGTACATCAATTTCCCGGGGTCGTAACTTTGGCATACTACCTCAATTTGACGCACATGATACATCGTTACAAAGATGTCTTCAAGGACTACATCCAAAAATAGAAAACATAAAGTCCAAAACAAACTCATGCATGCTCGACCATTCGATGCCGAAAAAACGTCGTTTAGGGCCTCAAAACGGCTCCGGAAGTTTAGGACCCAAAAACTGCCAAAAATAGTAAATTGTGCTACAATTAAAGAAACTGGAAAACTAAAAGAAACAATGGTGGGGGTCCAAGTGGAATATGTGGGTGGCCACCAATATCCTCTTGGATCATTCCTCCCCCATTAGGAAGCAATGGCCCCCATTGCGTTGAGTTCCTCCATGAGATGAGGAAACTTCTGCTAAACTTGGTCTCTGGTGAGCCACTTTCCCTAGTGAAGGCATTGGCCTGCTTTGACAACTCGATATAGATGGATCTTCTGCTGGTGAGTGTTCTTGATCTGTGTGTCCATAATCTAATCAGTTCTAGATTGTTCCATGCAATCGGGGTTTAACTCTGTTGGTGTGAGTTGCTCTGCCACGTCCGATGTGTCTAGTAGAGGTGGAAAGTAGGGCCGAAGGTGGTCCACATTGAACACTGGGTGCATAACAAGGAATGGTGGAATATTGAGCTCAAAGGCATTGTCCCTGACAGCCTTGGTGATGGTGTATGGCCCATATCGGAGTGGGCGAATCTTGCGGTGGGGTCCAGCGAAGTGCTCCTTCTACAAATGTAGCCACACTTTGTTGCCCACCTGGAAGTTGTGTTGCACCATGATGCTTATCATGCTGCTACTTGTACTTAGCATTGGATCTATCCAATATGTCATGAACATGTTGGAAAATGTGTTGAATATGCTCAATGAAGCTGTTCGCCTTAGAAACTTCAAACTGGACATGAGCTGAATCAGCCTGGGTAGCTGCAAATGGCATGGCTACATCAATGGGACATAGTGGCTGGAATTCCAAGCCCACTTGAAAGGGGTTGTGGTCGGTGGAGTTGTGGAGGGCCCGGTTATAGCTATAATTTGTACATAAGGGAGGCTCTCATCCGATGTGCGTGGATGCTTTGAGTTGTACGTGTGTAAAATGTGTACGATCATCCGGTTGATGACCTCTATCTGGCCATTGGTCTGGAGATGGAAAGCTGTGGACTTTGTGAGCTTGGTGTCTAACATTGACCATAGGCTAGACCAAAATGTAGTAAGGAACCTACTGTCCCGATATGAGATTATAGACTATGGGATCTCAAAGTGTACCCACACTCATTCAAAGAAGAGTTTAGTAATGGATTCTACTATGATATTCTTCTTCCAGGCTGCCATTATGGCCATCTTTGAGAATCTGTCGACGACCACAAACACACAGTCATTTCTGTGGTTAGTAGAAGGAAGGCCCGACATGTAATCCATGGAGATGGATTCCCAAGGTTGAATAGGGGTAGGCAACGGAGTATAGATGCCTTTCTTCTTGATGGACGGTTTGGCAATGGCACAGGAAGTGCAGGATTGGATATACTTCCCGACGTCTTGTCAAAGGTTCATCCAATAGAAATACTTCTGCAGTACTACCACTATTTTCTCGACCCTGAAATTCCCAACGACCCGACTATAGTGCTCTTTCCAAATCATCTTGGCATGCTCACTCGAAGGAACACAAAGGTGTCCCATGTGACATAGTATTGCATCCTCGAGGTGAAAATTTGGAACTTGGTTTCCCTCCAAGAGCGTCCTATATGTGTGGCTGAATTCTGGATTGCTCTTGTAGAGAAGCGGCCAATTAGAGGTCTCATCCCCACAAGAGTTGAGCATGGTTGTTATCACCATGATCGGTGGTTGGCTGAGGCAGTCTGCAACATTATTGGTGCTTCCCTTCTTGTACTTGATATTCAAATGAAACTGTTGTAGATATGTGGACCACTTCTGATGGCGATCGTTCTGTAACTTCCCTTGTGTCTGTATGAATTGTAGGGTTCGATGGTCTGTGTGGATGATTGTTTCCTTCCCCAAAATGTAATGCTTCCATTGTTGGCAATCCTATACAATGGAATACATCTTTTTGTCATAAGTGATATATTTCCGGACTGTGTCAGACAGTGTCTCATTGTGATATTCCATTGGATGCCCTTGTTGAGTAAGGACTACCCCAATAGCATAGTCAGAGGTGTCTGTCTCAATCTCAAATGGTTGTTGCAAGTCTAGTAATGTGAGCACTGGGGCACAGCAAAGGCGATGTTTCAATTCTGCAAATGTCTTCTGTTGAGTTTCTAACCAAAAGAATTTTTCTTCTTCTCCTCCCTTTGTGACTTGACTCAAGGGCCAAGTGATATGAGAGAATCCCAACATGAATGCAGTAGAAATTAGCAAGACCCAGAAAGCTGCGAAGCTCTATTAGAGTAGTTGGGGCTGGCCAATCCTGAATGACTTGGATCTTGGTTGGATCCACATGTACCCCATACTCATCAATAATGTATCCCAGATAATGAACTTGGGTCGTGGCAAAAGTACACTTGTCCAAATTGGCACACAAATTGTGTTGTCGTAGGGTTTGGAGGACCTATCAGATGTGGTGGAGGTGCTCTTCCCAAGTCTGGCTAAATATCAGGATGTCATCCAAGTACACTACTACAAATGAGTTGGTGAATGGCCGCAAGATGTTGTCCATCAGTCTCATGAAGGTTGCAGGAACATTTGTCAGCCCGAACAGCATGACCAACCCTTCGAAAAGGCCCTCCTTGTCTTTGAAGGCAATCTTCCACACATCGATCGGTTCGATCAGTACTTGGTGATACCCAGAATTTTAGTCGATCTTGCTAAAATATTTTTCCCCTTTAAGTTGGTCCAGGAGGTCATCAATCTGTGGGATTGGGTACCTATTCTGGATAGTGATCTTGTTCAATGCTTGATAGTCAATACAAAGTCTCCAAGTCCCATCCTTATTCTATACCAACATGATCGGGATCCCACAGGGTGATGAGCTTGGCCGGATGTGACCCTTTTGCAGCAACTCTTGAATTTTCCTCTTGATTTCATCATTCTCCAAAACAGAACATCGATAGATCGGTCCATTGGGCAACAACGCACCTGGGGTCAGATCGATGGGGTGCTTGACCTGACAGTGCAGAGGAACCCATGTGGGTGAGGTGAATATGTCCTGGTACTCCTCCATGACCTTGTCCATCTGTTGTTGTCGTGCGGATGGGACCTGTCTGGAGATCATGGCCACGATCTTCTTCTTGCCCTGAGGGCGGATCATCAAGAAAACAAATTTTTCGGTTTTGGAAATGAGCTTACTGCATTGTTTTGCAATAACCAAAGAGATGGTGGTAGGATGTGGTACCTCTGGTATCCTGTACAACTTATTTCCCAACATAATAATAACAGCGCGAGGCCGAGACTCATACACAGCATGTCGCTTCCATAAGTATGGTTGACCCAATAATACATCATAAACATCAATAGGAGCAATATCACATAATACCTCATCGGTGAAGGGCTTGATGCTGTAGGGAAGGCCACACTGCTTGCTGACGCGGAGATCTCATCCTTGGCGAATCCACCCGATGGTGTACCGCTGTGGGTGTGTTGTGGTCGGCAAGCCCAACTGTTTCACGACCTCTGCTGAAATGAGGTTATTTTGGCTCCCACTATTGACAATGAACTGTAGCAGGGAACCCTTTACCCACATATGGGAGTGGAAAAGATGCTCCTCCTCCTCTAAATCTTTTGGTTCTTCCTTTTGGATTTTTGTGGTGGCAACGGTGGCATTGGGCTCTGCATGGATAATCTTCTTCCCTTTTCCATTCCCCTTCTCAGGTTTTGATTCAGTGTTAGAGTATACATCTAATTTAGAAGCCTTTATCTTGGCCACTATTGACTTCTTGGCCCGACACTCATTGGTGATGTGAGTGGGGCTCTTATGGAACTCGCACCACTTTCCCGCTTTCTTCTTCGACTTTGCAGTCTTGTTCTTTGCTTGTGGCTTTGGAAAGTTGTCTTGATTTGCCATGCCTTGGCTATGTCCTTGGTTCTGTGGTTTGGGGGCACCTTTTGCTTGCTTCTAATTCATAGATCCAAAGTCTCACTTTTTCTGTTTAAATTTTTGCTCAATTTTGGCAGCATACTGGTATGCCGTACCAAGTGAGGAGATGTCAAGGAACTCCATTTCCTCCTTAATGTATCTGTGCATACAACTGCGGTACTTCAGCACCAGATGTTTCTCTGAATCTTTGATACCCAACTTGGTGTGCAGGGTATGAAACAGATTCGTCATCTCATGCACATCTTGATCTCTTTGCTGCCACAGCATAGTCCATTCTATGTACTTGTCCTCATAGCTCCCCATGGGATAATATTGTCCCTTTATGGAATCTCGGAATGAATTCCATGTGGGTATGGCTGAGAATAGAGAGGGTTCCTCCTCCTCCTTTCTCTCATAGTAGGTTTCCCACCAGTCCTTGACATGGGGGGCAGCTTTGAGTAGTGAAAAAGTAATCTTTTCCCGGTCAGAAAAGTCCTGAACCGAGAAATATCCTTCTAATAGATTCAACCATTTATCTACGGTGTTTGCATCTATTTGACCATAAAATATGGGAATGTCAAAGTTTACTTGTACCTTAAAAGGGGTTGCACCTCCAGAGTGGCTGCTAGATGCAGATGCGCCGCCAATGGGAAGTCGTTGAAGGATCTGGCCGAAGTTATTCATCATTGCATTCCTTTGTTTTCCAAGGGCCTCCTCGAGCAACATTTTGATAGGATCTTCTGCGCACTTGTCTTTCTTTTCGTCCCCCATGGGAGGCCGTTGGGATTTGTGAGGCCGATCTTGCAAAGGTTCAACCAGATCAAGCCCTAAATCGTTATACCCCACCCTCGTTGGGGACATGTAAAGAAGGATCGAGAAAGAGAAGATTGCTCTGATACCACCGATCCGGATTTATGCAAGAATGCAACATAATACACAAATAACCATAGAAACAAATATGCAGCAGAAATAACACTTCATTTCATTAATCAAAGAACTAAAACTTGTTTACATACATAATGGAAATAAACTAGCTAGAGTGTTGGTAGCTTATCTCTGAGAAGAGATGTGGTGGCTACATGCCTTTGAACTCCCTGTTACAATGAGGCTCGAAGGAATATATATTCTTGAGAAACAATGGAAACACTACACATCCAAAAACCTAACCCTAAGAGGTGAAACACCATAATGTGGGCCCCGTTGGGTAACTTGGTACATCAATTTCCCAGGGTCATAACTTTGACATACTACCTCCGTTTGACGCGCATGATACATCATTAGAAATATCTCTTCAAGGACTACATACATAAATAGCAAATATTGAGTCTAAAACAGACTCATATTTGCCTCACCATTTGATGCCGAAAAAACGTCGTTTAGGGCCTCAAAACGGCTCCAGAAGTTTAGGACCCGAAAACTGCCAAAAATAGTAAATTGTGCTACAATTAAAGAAACTGGAAAAGTGAAAAAAACGATAGTGGAGGTCTAAGTGGAATAGGTGGGTGGCCACCAATATCCTCTTGGATCACATCCAGTGTAGAAACTACTCCCTATAAACATTGTTGAACATGTGTATGAACCCATAGATAAGATATCTCCAATAATGTGGCTTCCAAACTCCAACACCAAGTCCCTAACCATTGAAAATTTATTTGTTTCCATTGAACCTTCTTCTTCTTCTAGAACCTTTGGGAGAGGTCATTGGTCTTCCCACAAAAACTACATGGTTGAAGATCAAAACAAGTTAACACATGATGTCGAACTCGATGACAATTTTGTCATTGTATGGGTTCATTATTCAACTGAGTATCATCAATTACATATGCAATATCATCACCATTCTTATCATTCTTAAGAGCATCCTCAAGTTCTGTTTTTTTATTACCATCAGCCATAAAGCCTCCACTAAAAAATCTAACAGGTTTTCTATAATAAAAAATATAAGAAAGGTTATCATGATCCTTTTCATATCCTAAGCCATGCCTACTTTGTTTTAACTCCAACTCTTTCCCTAGTTTGATGATGGGAGAAACTTGTTTATGACATACTTCATTTTTTTTTGAATTGTTGAGTTGATCATGTTTTAGCTGTTTCTCAATGATTAAATCCAAAAAGAAATTTTATTGAACAAGAACTAGTTCAAAATGTTGATTCTTTTCTTGTATTTCATTTCATTGGAGTTGTGATTCAAGCTAGAGAAATTTTATTTTATTATGTGAATCTTGTAAACAAGTTAAAACATTAAAGAGAGTTGTTTTGTCGATTGTGATTATATCATCGATAAAAGTGAGGATTATAGTGTTAAGTAACTTTAATAATTCATCAGTTCAAGCATTTTTTAAAATGATCTTAGATTGCAAAGTGTTTATTGCAACTCCACCCTTTAGCATTCAAACTCAACAATATAAAAGCAAAGCAAATTTAACAAATTGAGGGTGTCAACTTCTACCAAAAAAATACACCTATTTATACACCCATTTAAAATATAATTCAACTTTGATTATTAATTTAATACTTACAAAAGAACTATTGTGAGTATCAAATGACCACAAATTGGTTTTGAACATCTTACTACCTTATAACTCTAACAAATATGCAAAATTTGCACCTTATAACTAGTTTATAAAACGCAAATAAAATACACCTTTGTAAGTTATACCACCTTTACAAAAGGCTCCTTAAACACCAAAGTGTAAACACCTTTTGCATTTTGTATAAGATTTATATTTACTAATACAACTACTTAAGTTGTGAACACTTGCCCCATTTTCCTTCAATCTAAGAAAATCATAAAAGATTGACCTATTTGCTCGACCATTTGCACCGATCGGACGACTGGCAACGTCGGATGTGACCGCTCACGTGAGCCAGGTCGTCCGATCGGTGCAAATAGTCGGTTAAGTACTTTACTCCAATCATAAATAGTAGTGCACCCCAATTTCTAAAATATAAACACCTATAGATGTAAAGATGAACTTATAATCACCCATACAACACAAACCAAATATAATAATAAAAGACTACTTTTTATGGGAGGAACATGCCATTAAGCATAAAATAAAAGTAAAAAATACCGATGTTGAGAATATCATTCTTAAATCTTCAAAGAAGCAATGGAATGCGTAATGGCCATGTACACATGATTCAACGCAACTTGGCCAAGTAGTCCAAGTGAGTCTTCTTTCATGCAAATTACTTTTTTTGAATAAAAATTGTCACAACTTCATGTGGGCCATCCTTAACAAACATGTACGTTTGGTCCATCCAAAGAACCAACAGCCAAGTCAATGGTTGACTTCGCTGTTGGTCTGTCCCTTCATGTGGGCCATCCATAACAAACATATACGTTCTGTCCATCCTAAGGACCAACAACGAAGTCACTTGGCCAAGTAGTCCAAGTGAGTCTTCTTTCATGCAAATTACTTTTTTTGAATAAAAATTGTCACAACTTCATGTGGCCCATCCTTAACAAACATGTACGTTTGGTCCATCCAAAGAACCAACAGCCAAGTCAATGGTTGACTTCGCTGTTGGTCTGTCCCTTCATGTGGGCCATCCATAACAAACATATACGTTATGTCCATCCTAAGGACCAACAACGAAGTCAATGGTTGACTTCGTTGTTGGTCCATTGGATAGACCAAACGTACATGTTTTTAAAGCTCTCGCCTCCATGTGTGTGGATTGCCCAAATTACTCTTTGTAATCACCGAAGCCACATAAAGTGTAGCAGCTTGTACAATTAATGCGACATATATGTTCCAATAATATTCCAAGGGAATCTCTTAAAGCCGTGGTCTCCTTATAAAAAATTCTACAATGCTAAGAATAGCTAACTATACTTGGTCTCGAACTATACTCAATGTTCATGCTTCTGCATCATATGGCACGAATTTTGAGGAATCACATTCATCTTTGTTTGCTATCCTCATCGTATTTAGTTTAACAGTTTCCAAACAGCCCCAAATTGTCTTTTTCATGCTATTGTTTTAGGCACCATCTTGATGTCACGGCGAACTACCTTCTCCACGATTTTTCTCTACCCAGTGTGATTCTAGTTCAGATTGCGCGACTATACAGACTGCACCCAGGCCTTATCAAAACATTGTGGGAGTTCAGCTCTTACTTGCACAAGCTCTCACTAGAAAGCTATACCTTCCATTTTGCCGGTAAACCATCCTCCTTGCCAGTAAAATTAAAAATATGGAAGTGAAGAATACAAGTGACAATCAACCAATCAACTGGATTCCATAGAGAGACCTGCGAACAACGGTTTATAACTTATAGAACATGGGAAACCGGGACCATACAGGTTAATAGGGTTGCAGTTCAGTGTATAGCAGAATGTATGCCAAATCGAGTAGTTGTCTTCCTGCAGATCTGTGGCTCCAGTCGCATGCGACTCCTTGCAAATCATAAGATCACGCCACATGAGCACATGTAGAATGTGATGGATCAATTGCAGTAAGATTGCAACAACGAAATACAATTGACAGCTTCAATCTTCTCTTCAAAAGGGCGACTTGTTAGTATCACATCAATAAATCAACAAAATCAAGAAACCAACAATATGGCAGAAAAGGCATACAAACTACATTTTATCCATATATAGAACTAGCAGAGTCACAAATTAAGTGGTTGGCGAATATGGATAGGCAAACCACTTGAAAGTGTTATCCATTTTTAACCTTCACAGCAAAATATTAGTCTGAAATGTTGCATTACAAAAATTTGACCACCTTGAATTGAATTAAAACAGAACAAATTATCATTTTCATTTACATCATTCACATTATCAGTTTGAAATGTTGCATTACAAACATTTGACCACCTTGGATTAAAACAGAACAAATTATCATTTTCATTTACATCATTCGCATGCTACTGAATTATTGAATTATTAGTACAAGCCTCTGAATATTATGACGTAATACACATGCAACTATTACAAATCATTCTTATTTGCATACCAAAAAGTATTGTAATATTGTTTGATTGAAAGACAATTTAACTGTTACGAAGACTCCCCGTTTCCCATAGCCTGTTGTACCAGAGCACATGTGAAAAAACAGGAACTGAAAAGCCTCAGAAGCTTTTCACAAAACAAAACAAAAAAAGATTAGTGGTGTATACCAACTAAACATCCAAATCTTATGTGCAAAAAATCGAAAGCCTTATCTATATACGACTGGCCGTCCTCATAATAAAATATGGCATTTGTTTATTAGAAAGAATGTGGATACATGTGAAGGGCGGAATTAATCAACATCTTCAGTGTGTAGTCTGCCTCTATGACTTATATAAGAAGGAGAAGGCCGTAAAGACCCTTGATCCTCTTCAACAACAAAGCCCAACTGTAACTACGCACCCTTGCGATTCGAACAGAAACCTCCTGTAAATCCGATTCTTTCACGAGTTATCCTGTGGATACAGGAAAATCTCATCCTGCCCAAGATTATCTAAGCATCGAAGCTTTGTTGCGATTGATAAGCATCTAAGCTTTGTTGCGGTTGATAGGTATCGGCTTCCCTAAGTGCTACACCCACTCGTTGTAACTGTAGAGGACCACCAGCCGACACCTGCCCATGACCCTTTGGTGTCCATTAGATGGTTTTAATGCTCTAGTTAACTGAACTGAACCTTAGTAACTAGTTAACTGAACTGAACCTTAATTACTAAATACCACGACCATGAAATGAATCTCGGTTATACACTTGTTACAGTCCAGTTAATCTTGATAATCCATTTAGCCAATCCATCCAAAGTCACAGATAATATCTAGATGCTTATTCACATAAAAAGTACATTTATAATACATATTTCATAACCACCTTACAAGTGTATCATAACAAGATGTGTGTTTAGGTGATATTAAGACTTAGATTAAGAGTTTGTGTAACAATCACAAACTTCAAGTGGGGAAACATCACAGGGTACATCATCTTTGAAGGGCTTGATGCTTTAGGACATGTAACATTGTTGATTGACAAACTTGAGTTATTGCTCACTTATAAAATTTCATGTCGGCCTCTTTTTCTTTTTACTTGTCGGGTGAAACTTGTCTCACTACTACTAGACAAGTTTATCAATATGGTCGGACTTATGGACCCAACTCTTTTACCTCTACAAGATTTTTACTTGTCGGTTCTACTGGCAGGTTTTACTTCGACCACTTGTCGGCTTCGACAACTTGTCGGTTTTACAACTTCGACAAAACTTAACCGACAACTTGTCGGTTTGACAACTTCTTACTCGATCGTTTTACTTGGACTCACTTGCTGGTGGTTTGGTTTTAGTCGGAATTTACAAAGGATATTTCTTAGTCTAGAAGACTTAAGAAATTATAAATGTTTTTCTCCCACCAGTAATATGAAGTAAAAATTGACACAATCAACAATTAAACAGAATTATAAAAACATATAACCAAACATTTAGGAAGACTTGTGTGGACCACTCTTCCCTAAAACATGGAACTTTTACTGGGTGAGAAATTTATGGATTCTTTGATCTTTCACTCAACTGGTAAATGTAAACACCATTTACACAAATATTTCTAGAGAAAATGTCGGCTAAGCAAATATGTATTTCAACCATAAACTATTTGATATATATAACTTGTCGAGAAATAACAAAAGGTAATACAAACTTGTCGGCTCTCCGACAGATCCAAACTTGTCGACTCTCTGACAGATTCTTTTACAGAGCTTCGGCTCTTCGACAGAATCAACCACATAGAAGCTTGAGCTGCAACTTCACTCTTTGCTCATAGTTCTCTCTTTCTCTCTTTTTCTCACCTAGAGTTCAAATTGATTTGCAAACTTCTTCTTCTATTTATAGGAAACATGAAATTGCTTCTTCGTGAATCTATAGACTTTCCATTAATGGTTGTAATAACTATCTACCTAAAACTTAAGTTTAGAAAATTAATTCGACTGGATTATATTGCAGAATCATGAACAATTCACTCTTATCAAGATGACTGACAGAGACTGGACTACTACAGACTCTGGCAGAGTTGACTGACCTCTGGTACAACTTCTACGAGTAATTACTTTTTTCAACACTCCCCCTTAATTATGAGTAGCTGGGGATTTATTTTTTAAAACAAAATTTACAAAATGTTTTAGAGCTTAAACATGCTCTATGCATGATAGAGTTCACTGTGCAGAGATTGTCATTCCAAGATAACTACGTAGATATTGAAATGTATCTTTTGCCAATGGTTTTGTAAATATGTTTGCAAGTTGATCTTCAGACCTGCAAAATTCCAAACAAATTTCTTTGTTGTTCACCAACTCTCTTATGAAATGAAACCTTATGTCGATGTGCTTGGTTCTCTTGTGAAACACATGATTCTTTGATAATGCAATTGATTAATTGCTGTCACAGAAGATGGTTGTTGGTTCTTGATGGTTCTGTGACAAGTCTTTTAACACTCTCCACATCCAGACAACTTGGCATACAACACTTGTAGCTGCAACATGCTTTGTTTCTATTGAAGACAGAGTAACTATGGGTCATTTCTTTGAATCCCATGAAACAACACCTATACCAAAATGAAATGTGTATCCATATGTTCTCTTCCTGTCATCTATGTTGCCTCCATTGTCACTGTTAGTGTAGCCAGTGAGTTTAAAATTTTCTAAGGTTGAATACATAATGCCAAGGTCTTTTGTGGCACTTACATACATCAGAATTCTCTTACCTGCTTGCCAATGTGAGTCTTTTGGTGACTCCATGAATCTTGAGATTAGACTTACTCCATACATGATGTCTGGTCTTGTCGTTGTTAAATACATAAGGCTTCCAACAATCCTTTTAAACATTGTAGGATCTACAGTTGATCCATCATCATCTTTGCTCAATTTAAACCTGTTATTACTGGTGTTGGGCGTGTCTTGCAATTAGACATGTTAAATATTTTTAAAACTTCACATGCATACTTTGACTGTGAAAGATCCAAATCCTCGGCTCTATTAAGCAATGAGAGGGATCAAATTTTTGGAGGTGTAAACCTCTTCTTAGAAGTATTGCACTTAACTATCATTTTTTGTGTGATTAAGACCAAAAGACACATCTTTTTATTTAAGGTCGATATATAATATTTTTATTATTAATATTTAATACTATTTATGACACACATATAAAATTTTATATTATTTTTTATTTTGTTAGGAAAGAACATTACAACATCCCCCCATACATGGTTTTAGAACCATGTGCAAAGCCCTCCTAAAATCATGGGTTGTTTAGGAGGTCTTTCACATGGTCTGAAAACCATTTGCAAAGAGGTCCTAAACCATGTACAATTAAATAAATAGTTATAAATAAGTATAATTAAATATAAGATGGTAGAATAAAGAGAATTGATTATATATATATATATATATGACTAAGCCAATGTCTTGATTTCATAGTTAAAAAGTTTAGGTATATTAAATCGCTTAGATTAATAATTTGGAAATTTGTAACTTTTATAGGGATGAATTGGGTAGGAATAAATAGTTAGCTAAGTTAAATTGATGATTTAAGTTAAAATAACTAAGTTAAGTTATTTCAAAGATAATTAATTATGATAAAGCTAAAGCTAAAATGAGAATAAAACACTATTTAGTAAATAGTAATTTAATATTCAGAAAACTATGAAACTCAATATAATTATAAAAGAAATACAACTTAATTATTTTAGGGCTAGGGTTTATTTTTACCATATTGTTCTTTTGGAAATTTGCTCATTGGGTGGTATCTCCACCATGATAAATGGTGGTAATATAGTTTTCTTTGCCTGATTTACATTTAATTTGCTTGAATTATAATCTTGAACATGTAGGATTTGCCTTAATTAAAATCTTGAAATAGCATGCCTCCGTTTTTCCTTAATTTGAAATAGCATGCATTCTGTTTTTTCTTTTTTCCAAAATGTGCCAAGTAGTAGATCTGGAAATGTGCCAAGTAATAAATCTGGTATTAGGTATTAGATACTTTACATAACTTTACAAGATATGCCCTATATGTTTTAATTGTAATGGGCCAAAAAAAATATTTACTTTTAATTAAATATACATCATAAGTAAATAGAAGTAAATATTTATAGCCTACATTTACATGAGGAATGTTACATAAAGCTACAACATCTCCCTCATAATCTGAAATCATAAGTAAATAGAAGTAAATATTTATAGCCGACATATACATGAGGAACCTTACATAACTTTACAACATCTCCCTAATAATCGGATCATAAGTAAATAGAAGTAAATATTTGTAGCCAACATTTACATGAGGAACGTTACATAACGTTACAACATCTCCCTCATAATATTTATAGCCCTCATTTACATGAAGAACATTACGTAACGTAACGTTACAAGATCTCTCCCATACTGGGCTATAGAGCGTCTCTCGGCGCAATAACACTTTCAGACCGTTGGAATTCAATGCCCAAAAAAACCTTCATAAGCCTTAGATCAGTCATTTCAAATTCACTTTCCATGACTGCTTTAAATTATTCTATGCCAAAGTCACCAGTAAATATTAAATCATCTACATATAGGCAGACAATTAACATATTACCTTGCTCAACAACTTTGGTGTACAATGTTGGTTCACTTTCACTTCTATGAAATCCATTTTCAGTGAGATAGGAATCAATCCGACTGTACCAAGCTCTAGGAACTTGCTTCAAACCATAGAGCGCCATTTTCATTTTGTACAATTTTTTCTCTTGAACTGGAAATTCATAGCCTTGTGGCTATTCGACATATACTTCTTCTTCTAGGTAGTCATTCAAAAATGATGACTTAACATCCATTTGATAAACAAGCCATTTGTTTTGTGTAGCAATGTCCAAGACTGTTCTAACTGTATCCATGCGTGCAACAGGTGCAAACATTGTTGTGTGAAACCTCTTGCTACCATTCTTTCTTTGTGCTTCTGCACATTCCCATCAGCATCTTGCTTGGTCTTGTAAATACATTTGACGTTGATTACATCTTTGTCTTTTGGTACATCAACCAGCTCCCATGTTTGATTCTTCTCAATATTCTATTTCTTCATCCATGGATTGTGCCCATACTTCTTCTTCAAAAAATTATTCAAATGTTAGTGGATCATATATAGGAGAAAATAATGCGAAGAGAGATAATGAACTTGGTGTGCCATCTTCATATATCTCACGTAGACTTCTTGTCTTCATTGGTTCTATTGATGTCGACCTTGACGAAATGCTTGATGGAGTTTGCTTTCCCCTTGGTGTGCTTGTCGATGTAGCTTGATCTGCAACTTGTGTTGATGGTCATTGTGCTGAACCATGCCGTGGTGTCATGGGAGTCAATGGTACTGCAACCGATTGACTGACATGTGGTGTTTGAACCACTTCCTCCGCCATGTCATCATTGTCGACATTCGACACAATCTTGACATTTATGTCGAAATTTCCATCCCATGATTCATTCTTGACAAATTGAACATCTCGACTGATTATCAATTTCTTTGCGACCTTATCATACAACTTGTATGCTTTTGTGTCTTCAGAATAGCCGACAAAAATAGATTTATGTGCCTTGTTGTCTAGCTTCTTTCTCAGCTCATCTGGAACAGGAGCATATGCTACACAACAAAAAACTTTCAAATGAGAAACACTATGATTCATACCTATCCATGCTTCTTGAGGAACTTTGTTCTTCACACTCTTTGTTGGACATCCATTCATAATGTAAACAACAGTTGTGACTGCTTCACCCCAATATTCATTTGGAAAATGCTTGGCTTCCAACATGCTGCACGACATCTCCATGATGGTTCTGTTCTTTCTTTTGGCAACACCATTCTGCTGAGGTGTATATCGTGCAGTGAATTTATTTTGTATTCCATGGGTCTTGCAAAAATTTAGAAATTAATTTGAAACATATTCACCTCCTCTGTTGGTCCTTAAGATCTTGATGCAGTTTCCACTCTAGTTCTCCATGAGTGCCTTGAACTACTAAAAATAACTAAATGTATTAGATTTATGTTTTAGAAAATATACCCATATTTTTCTTGAGTAGTCATCAATAAAAGTAAGAAAATAATTGCAGCCACCAATGGATGATATCTACATTGGACCACAAATATCAGAGTGCACAATTTCAAGTGGTGTGCGTGCTCTATAAGACTTTCCAACTGGAAAAGTCTCTCTATGCTTCTTTCCAAAAATGCAACCTTCACAAACCCTTTTTGGTCTATCAATAAATGGCAATCCTTTCACCCATATTCTTTCTGTGCAGTAGCTTCATCCCACCAAAATTTAGATGTCCAAATCGGAAATGCCACAACCAAGATTCATCTTGAACTTCTATTTGAAATGCAGGCTGAAAATCAACGCTGTCATTTTCTTTCTTGTGGAGGTACTCGACTGCTTCTTTACTTTCTTCCTTGAACGGAACTCATGTATTTGTCTTTCCTTTCATGTCGGGAACTATCCTCAATGGAAACAAGCGATTGCTTGTCATTGGCACTTTTTTTATCAGCTGGTTGTTTGGATGCTTGTCTTTAATCACACAGTGATTATCTTCTATGTAGACTTTGTAGCCTTTTTGTATCAGTTTCCCAATGCTCAACAAATTATGTTTCATACCTGGGAAATGATAGACATTAGGGATACACTTACTCTCCCCCTATTTGGTTAGAATACCAACTGTACCTTTTCCCAAAATAGCAACGTGGACATTGTTTCCAAGTGTAACATCAGTTTGAACTGAATTATCTAGACTGGAAAACAAATTTAAATTACCATTCATATGATTGCTGCATCCTAAATCAAGTACAATATGTCATGTGGACTTTCTTGAGCAACATTGCATTCAATTGGAGATGCATATGCCGTTAACATTGCACTTGTCAGAGTGTTGGTGATGGTCGACTGATTTGGGATTTTCCTTCCTTGGTCAGATTGTTTTTTCCTGCATTCATATGCATAAGGACCAAATTTCTTACAATAATGACATTAAATTTTTTATTTATGAAACCTCTGGCCACTTGGCTAACTTGGATTCTGATTCTCTCCTCTACCAGCTACATTTGCAAAACTTTTGCCTCGTCCTCCTATGGAATAAATTCTTCCTCTGCCTCTGGAGTTGTTTCTTTCCCTACCTCTACCACGGCTTATGGATGACTGTGCTGCAAATGCACCTTCCAATGATGTTTGTGTTCTTATGATTCTATGTTCATGATTGATGAGTGAAGCTTGCAACTCATCAATGGTAAACATCAACATGTCTATGTGTTCTTCGAAGGTTACAACCAAGGATTCAAATCTTGGGGGAATACTTCTAAGAATTTTTTCAACAACCCTTTTTTCTTCTATGGCTTCTCATGATATTTCAGTTGGTTTATCAAACCAACAACTCTGGTGTAGAATGAGTCTATCGACTCTGAATATTTCATGGACAGGGATTCAAAATCTCTTCTTAGAATCTACAACTTGGAAGTATTTACCTTTCCCAAGCCTTGATATGTGGTCTCCAATGTATCCCATGCTTGCTTTGCAGTAATTGTTGCTGCTACTCTTGGTAGTATGCTTTCATGCATGGCTTGATGTATGTAGAACATAGCTTTTCCATCTTTCTTCCTTTGTTCCCTCAAGACATCTTTCTCAGCTTGTCTGAGATTGTTATATGTTGTCCGATCTGCTAGTTCTGCACAACTATGCTAGATTATCTCCGAGACATCTTGACCTCTAAACAAAGCCTTCATTGTTAGAGACCAATATTCATAATTCTTTCCTGTAAAAATTGGAGTTTGCAATGAACCAGAAGTGGGAACCATTTTTAATTTTTAATTTTCCTTAGAAAAATACTTTTCCACTTTTAAGACAAGATTTCTTTCCTAAACCTTGCTCTGATGCCAGTTAGCAAAAAACGAGTCGTAAAACTTGAGTTACTGCTTAATTATAAAATTTCACGTCGACCTCTTTTTCTTTTTACTTGTCGGGTGAAGCTTTTCTAACTCCGACTAGACAAGTTTATCAATATGGTCGGACTTATGGACCTTACTCTTTTACCTCTACAAGATTTTTACTTGTCGGTTCTACCAATAGGTTTTATTTCGACCACTTGTCGGTAACCGACAAGTTGTCAGTTTTACAACTTAGACAGAATTTAACTGACAACTTGTCGGTTTGACAACTTCTTACTTGATCGTTTTACTTGGACTTACTTGCTCGACTGGTTTGGTTATAGTTGGAATTTACAAAGGATATTTCTTAGTCTAAAAGACTTAAGAAATTACAAATGTTTTTTTCCCACCAGTAATATGAAACCGACACAATCAACAATTCAACAAAATTATAAAAACATATAACCAAACATTTAGGAAGACTTGTGTCAACCACTCTGCCCTAAAACCTGGAACTTTTACTAGGTGATAAATTTATGGATTCTTTGATCTTTCACTCAACCGGTAAATGTAAACACCATTTACACAAATATTTCTAGAGAAAATGTCGACTAAACAAACATGTATTTCAACCATAAAATATTTGATATATATAACTTGTCCGGAAATAACAAAAGGTAATACAAAATTGTCGGCTCCTTGACAGATCCAAACTTGTCGGCTCTCTGAAAGATCCTTTTATAGAGCTTCGGCTCTTCGACATAATCAACCGCACAAAAGCCTGAGCTTCAACTTCACTCTCTGCTCAGAGTTCTCTCTTTCTCTATTTTTCTCACCTAGAGTTCAAATTGATTTACAAACTTCTTCTATTTATAGGCAACCTAAAATTGCTTCTTCGTGAATCTACAGACTTGCCATTAATGCCTGTAATAACTATCTACCTAAAACTTAAATTCAGAAAATTAATTCGACTCGATTATATTACAGAATCATGAACACTTCACTCTTGTCACGTTGACTAACAGAGATTGGAATACTACGGACTCTGGCAAAGTTGTTTGAGCTCTAGTACGGCTTCTGAGAGTAATTACTTGTTTTCAGCATAGTCCCTATCTCAACCAACCAATAGTGTATTGTTGGGGGTGTGGCATTATCAAAAAATTACTTTTTTGATGACCTCGTCCATATTATAGTCATTTGGCTATTGCTATCAACAATAAAATCTATAGGAATCCTCTTCAACTAGATCTCTAAATAGAAGTGGCACTCCGCTTCCTGTTACTCCTTTGTATCTTTTAGTTAGATATTTGCACTTCCAATGGTGACATTGGGTTCCACATTAATGATTAACTACCCCTTATCTTTCTTTGAATCAAATTCTGAGCCACATTCACGCTCTCACGTTTTCATCTCAACCAACATTGATGGTCTCAAGTCACATTAATCAGTTTGGTACTAAGGGATTCTCTGGAACTCCCGCCACTTTCTAATTTCTTTCATAAACTAAATTTTACAAAGCCCCTTTTTAGCATCTTGCCTTCCAGTTGAGAAGTTGTAGTTAAAATAATTAGAAACACATTTTTATGAAGTTGTTGTTTAAACAATTAGAAACATATTTTTAGGTCAAACTCAGAAAACTATCATTATTTATACTAAATTTATTCTTTGGATACATCAAGTGAAAATCGCCGAAGGATTTGGAGGTGGCTTGATTGATTGTTTGTTTAGCTTGTCAAGCATTGCTCTGCATAGTTAAACTTATCCTTCTATTGACTTGAGTAACTTGCAGCCGTTTCAAGAAGTCAATCTCATGCCCAATGACCTATGTATCTCTTCTTCCAATATGTCATGTTTTTTCCTCCATTGTTGTTTAGGTTTTGTATTAGACAAGGTTGTAAATTTTAGTAGGCTACATTTGAGAGACACATCTAACATTAGAGGAATTTTGGGGTCTAAAATGGGCCTCCTAAGGAAAATAATAAAATAATAGTTAAAATAATAAAATAATATTGATTAATTTTGGAGGAAGAAAGAAAAAACTACTTTTTGTGTTCGTATTTTCGACATATCTCCCTGTGTTTTTACTCAAATTTTGATCAGGAGAGCTCGTTGGATGTGGAATTTGATTCCGCATCCAACGAGTACCCACACTGCATACTTTTGATGGACCCCGCTACCCCGAAAACAAGAAATACCTGAAAATATGTGATGATGATGTCATCATCACGTTTTTTCAGGTATTTCTTGTTTTTGGGGTAGCGGGGTCCATCAAAAGTATGCAGTGTGGGTACTCGTTGGATGCGGAATCAAATTCCACATCCAACGAGCTCTCCTGATCAAAATTTGAGTAAAAACACAATGAGATATGTTGAAAATACGAACAAAAAAGTAGTTTTTTTTAATGACAAATATGTCAATTCAACCATTATGGTTGACTTATTTTATTGAAATTATATTGGTTCTTGAATTCCAACTCACAAAAACTTATGTTGGCACGTTTTCTTATAAGGCCCATTTTAGACCCCAAATTTCCTCTAATGAGTGGTTGTAGCTTTCGGTTTTTCATGTTGAAAAAAAGAATAGATATAATTCTTTGACCATTTTCAATCTTTTTAGGCTTGACAACCATGACTATTAAGTTTAGTTTTTTCAGCATTCTTCTTTAGTGTTCATATTTCTTTTAATGGTCTACACCTTTCTCCATAGAGAAGGTGTTTCATATGAAAATAGTTATGATCACTAAGAACTGTATGGAGAGTTTTCAGTATTGTATATTAGTTGATCGACCAGTGGATGTTTCTCTCGTCCCGGTTAGCAAGGTCTAGCACGACAGATATCAAGCAAGGTTGAGCACAGTCGGATTAGGAGAGCTTGTTCCTTTCCTGAGTGTCTAACATTGGGATTACTGAGTACGAGAGGAGCAAGACACATTTGATCAGTCATGCCGTTCCTATTACAAAATGATTGCATGTTTGCTGAGCGAACTATTTCACCGACCATAGGAAACATAGAGTTGTTACTAGACATAGAAGGTCTTATCTACTGGATCAATTAAACTACTCTACTGCAAGGTAAGTAAAAGTTAACCTAGCCCTTTCACCAAGTTCACCTAAGGCTGGAGTTAAAAATGATAAATTGTTTACATGAGTGTTCCCAATGAAAATAGTCAAGAGGACTCAAATTGCATGTGAAGAAAGGAAAATAAATGGTATTAGTATTAAATTAATCAATTTGTCTAGAATTGAGACATGACAAATAAAAAAAATGTCATTCTAAATGATTCGCAAATAAGAAATGTTTAATTATTGTATTTGGTTAATTATTTTAATTTATTATACATAATCATTATTTTTATATTTGTAACCATGGTTTAAGTCCCCGATATGAGAAGATATAGACATATGTTTTCTTTTTCTTTTTTAAATTTCTATACTGGCACACATGATTGTGTATATTTGTAATGCACCGCATTTTACAAAAATAACTTTGAAATCGTACTATGCCTTTCTCTTTCCTTATGTGTCTTTTAATTTTTAATTCTGAGGGAAAATTATGTTTATGGTTGTAAGCATATACCAGCTTAGATCCAACTTTACCCAGCTCTATCATGCGCCGAGAGGGATCAAATATTTCGAGGTGCAAACCCTTTTTTAGAGTGCAATTGTTGAAGTAGGGTTTGCACCTCAAAATATTTGATCCCTCTCGGCGCATGATAGAGCCGGGTAAAGCTGGATCTAAGCTGGTTCCAGTCGTGGGTGGCGACATTAATGTTTTGAATCTTATGCTGCATTGGTCGCACACTCTTTCTTTTCTTTTATTTTTTGCCTTTTTTTCTTAATGAAAAATTTACATAATTTTTTTATGGACTCCATCCATCTATGTATCTATGATGATTATCTCGATATTTGCCGAAATTACCTGAATATATCTTAATGCAAAATTTACATAATTTTTCACTACGTAACATAATTTTTCACTACATACGGACTCCATCCATCTATGTATATATGATGATTATGGCGATATTTGCCAGAAACTCCCTAGATATACAAATCGATAAGCACCCTTATCATGAAGAACATATCAAATTAGAATATCAAATTGTTCAAAAACTATCTGAAAATTTATGTTGTTGTTTCCGTTTTGTTTATTTTAAATAGAGACAGACTACTACACATGAACGCACAAAGGCATAATCATTTCATTAATTAATAATAGTAGAATCCATAGCCAGTAATGCTAAGAAATTTTGAATTGCCTATCAAATCAAATATCGTGTATAGTCTATTATACATATTGGCCTTAATAAATTAATCTTGGAGCAGCCTCGTTCTCCACGATATGTTTTATGGCTCTACACTGTGACATTATCTTCTACACAATTATTTCATAGCTATTAGAAGCTAGAAATCATCTCTTACTCAAAATTGCTAATAACCTTTTATATGATGTCAACAATCCCTGATCCCAAAACCCCAATCCTCAACCATTTTCCAATTCCAATTAAGGATAAAAATTTGTGCCATTGGCAGATTGGGAAATATGCAAATGTCCTTTCTTAATAAAGTTCTCCATTGAGGACGCCATTTCATCTGCTCATGAGAGTGTTCCTCCATGTCAATGGTGAATCCATATCTTAGCTATATGAGAGTGTTCCTCCATGTCAATGGAAAATCCCCATCTCAGCTATATTTATCGCCCTTACCTACCATTCTTCTTTTGTCCTAACTAAAGAAAGACCTTCACAAATTAGCATCCCAATGAAAGAACCCATAATTCATGGATTGGATTTAAATATGAATCGTCTTAGGAAATGTCTGCATAATACGTGAAAAAAGGAATCCTCTTTCAATCCTGCATTTGAATATTGCAGAGATATTAAGTGATGTTCGATGGCAATTCTTACACCATGGCGTAATACTTTATGATACCAACTCCACCTACATATTTAGCTAAGCTTAGCTAGTTTTTCCTGCTGCAATAGCGCATCACCTTGTCAAATGGCCAATCCACTGTTTGTCCACCTCTGTCTAAGCCCAACTCTTATTTAATAGATTCCCTATTGACATTTACAGTACCATTAATAGGGGATTTTGATGATTTATGAGTATGAATATAATTAGGATCGGCTTGTAATATGCTGGAATCTAATTTTGTTTTCTGGAGGTAGCCATTGCAGCAATTTTGGGCATGAAATTTAGAGGATCCGGGGAAGGCAATCTATCCAAGGGATTCGTTGTAGTTGTAGTCGTTCTCATCTTCCTTTACGTTGTATCATTTTCTAAGCTACTCTCCCCCTAAGTTCATGAATTAGAAACTTATATATATTACATGGTCGCTTCCCTTCATCTTGCAGCAGCATGCACACCGTTTATCTTGTTTAATAAATTTTAGCGTTGAGATAAATGCTAATCATCGAGTGCAGCATTCACATTTTGAATTGAAGAATAGTTTGATGGTTGGATGTTTCCATTTATTAGCTTTTCCCTGAAACCAAAATTGTGCGAATTGAGGAACCGGGTAGGGTGAATTTAAATGGCCTGAACGTACAAGCCGTATGGAGCATTGGTTTTCAAAACATTTGTAGAAGAAGAAAATGCGGTCATTTATGGTTTCATTCAGTTAATTCAGGCATATTCATGACATACCTTAATCAAGAAAAATATTGAACATCGTCTAACCGTTTTTCCACTTAATGTGTGAGTGATCATTTTATTCATAGATAGGGCGATGAAGAACGATCTCTTACATTGTTTTTACCGTTTTTTCTTGATAAACCTAAATACTTGCTTGCTAGATCTACAAATTTTATCGTCAGATTACTGCAGATATCTGTATGGATTTGATTACTTTTCAGAATAATATGCAACTGCCAGGAAGAAAACATGGGTTTTATCTCTAGAAAATGTTATGGATAGTATTCGTTTTTTACATTGACTGTTTTAACAGCTGTTTCAATTTCATATTGGAATAATAGAGAGATTTGGTGACCTTATGAATGAAATAGAAAATGGATGTTTATAAGAACTACAACGAACTGACATATGAAAATTATAATGAATAGGCCTGGATGTTGAAATGAGTTTATTATACATAATCATTATTTTTATATTTGTAACCATGGTTTAAGTCCCCGATATGAGAAGATATAGACATATGTTTGCTTTTTCTTTTTCAAATTTCTATACTAGCACACATGATTGTGTATATTTGTAATGCACCGCATTTTACGAAAATAACTTTGAAATCGTACTATGCCTTTCTCTTTCCTTATGTGTCTTTTAATTTTTAATTCCGTAATCAAGTTTTTCATTATACTAAGGGAAAATTATGTTTATGGTTGTAAGCATATATAAGTCAAATCGCAATAATGGCTGGCGATGGCTATTGGAGAGGATTCGATCTCTGGTCAGTTATGTAGAGGGGTATTTTAGATGGCGTTTTTGACATAAAATTACAAATTACAAAACTCTTAAATCTTTTTTATTTGGTTGTGAATTATGATGGTAGTGAAATTAAGGAATTTTTAAAACTCTTAATGTAAGTTTATTTGCTTGTGAATTATGATGGTAGACAAAGTTAGAAGCTAGATGGTGAAATCAAGGATCTTAATGGGTGAGCACTCACTACTAATGTTTGGTCAAGGATGCAATTAAGCCACAACATTGGAAGGTGCCTTGGAAGTCAAAGAAGTATCACTTACGTATAGTTAAGGAATGATATTTCTAATAATTGCCATTGTAACTTATGATAATTGTTTTAGGTGATGCCTAAACACCATATATGGTATTTTTGAATAATTAGATGTCATAAGTTATAATGCTAACCTTGGTTTGCAGTAAATTTTGATGAAAGTTTCCATATTTAAACAACAAGCAACAATTAGTAATTCAACAACTTGCATCCCTATAGTATTACACAAATTTTGAGCAGTAGCACTTGCATCGAAATGGGTACCCACACTACATATTTTTTATAGATCCCCACCACTTGAAAAAGGTGAGATACTTTTGATGTCCCATCAAAGGTATGCAGTGTGGGTACTCGTTGGATACAAAATTGAATTCCACATCCAACGAGTGCTCCAACTTGAAATTTGAGTAAAATCACAAGAAGATAAGTTCAAAATACGAAAGAAAAATATTCTCTCTTCCTCCAAAATCTATAAATCATAAATTTTATTATTTTAGCAATTGTTTAATTATTTTCTGTAAGAGACCCATTTTAAACCTCAAATTTGCTCTAATGGAAACATTTATTTGGTTCAAAGCCAATTGCATTTAAAAAAAAATGAAAGAGAATTTCTTTCATTTTCTATTCCTGGGTGTTGAATTACGATATACAACATTTTGATATCTACATAAATGATACAAGTGCTAAACTCATACATGCAGAATTGTTGGTCCTATTTCTGTTCTGCGTGGCCATGCAAGTCAACACTTTATATTTGTTTTTCCAGTTTCCCTCGAAAATTTTGTAATTGATGGGAGGGACGCATTATCAAGCTATAGATACACCCCTAATAATACCCTATCTTATCAGGCTATAGTTACACCCCTACAATGTGGTTAGGTTGCAACCTTGCTTCCAAATGTGGGGTTACATATCTATTCCCTTTCTATTTTCAAACTTACATTCATCTCTTCCCTTTTTGTCGCAGTGGCCTTTATCTACTTTGTTCTTGTTGGTTACTATTTGAAACTTTATTAGCTTTTAATAAATGGCTATATGTATTTGAGGAAATTTATTCTACTAAACCCCAATAAAGGAATTTCGAATGCAATCCATAGAGGGAAATAACTCTTTAAGTTTACTTCTTCCTTGATTATTTACTTATTTGAGGCTTTATGACTTTCCATAATTATATGGTTAAGAATGTTAGTACACAATATTTTATCTCAACATACACATAAGATTTACAATTAAACTTGTATTAAACATAATGTCCTTGAGGTTATCATCTTCTTTAATTGCAAAATCCTTAATAATCAAAGTCCTTCAACTTCGACATTTTGGTCGAAGTCTATTGATGTTCCACTTCCTTTTATGGAAAAGCATGAATACACATTTAATTTTTCCATGCATTGGACTTTGTCACACATGCATCTTACACAAGAGTGTGTTCCACTAATTTAAACATAATGTCCTTGAGGTTATCATCTCCTTTAATTGCAAAATCCTTAATAATCAAAGTCCTTCAACTTCGACATTTTGGTTGAGGTCTATTGATGTTCCACTTCCTTTTATGGAAGAGCATGAATACTCATTTAATTTTTCCTTACATTGGACTTTGTCACACATGCATCTTACACAAGAGTGTGTTCAACCGAAGTGGAGGGTATAATATAATTTAACCTCCTTGTTAATATTGGCTATATCAAATTCAAGAGTATTGTATGTTTCTTTACTCTCACAAATCCAATTAGGTTTGTACAAACACAATAAGTATAATCAAATATCTTGAAAGGAGTAGATAGATGTTCAGTAAGTTGACACACTTCAATTTTGTTTTGGTAGCGGACATGTAGCCATATGAAGCTATACTTGTGTTGACAAATTTTTAAAATGCTCAATTAATGCATTAGCTATAGTTTTGGAATCATCATAATCATAACCATTTGAATGTAATTTTAAGTATGTGTATTGGAAACATTCTCTAATATTTAGTAATAGAAAGTATTTTATTTTCTTTCTATATTTTTTTAGACTTTAGTTTCATACTATCTATTTATTTCAATTTGCTCATTCAAATGGCAGGGGCTAAAGCTACTTAAAAAACCCTAATTTATAATGGATTTTTATTTATTTTTGCTTGGTAAAACCATGAGTTTTCTTATGAATATTATATGGTCATTGTAGACTGTTAATAATATGTGTTTGTGTTTTCCATTAACATTGTATTTAATATATGTGTTACATATAGACATAGTAAATACAATGTTAATGGTATATATAGGTTCAATGTTAATAGAAAAGATATATTATTATATATAATAATAGTTTTTTAACTTGATATTAATACATCTATATAAATGTTATGATTATTTGTTTAAATTTAATAATTAAAATGTTTCTATAATTACATAAATGTTTCAAAGGCAATCTATTATACATAACACGATCCATGACAGATTCCTCATAAACTCTATTCATGCATGACCAGTTTGCTATTACAAATTCCTCATAAGCTCTATTCATGCATGACCAATTTGCTATTACAGATTCCTCATAAGCTCCCTTTGTAATTATAAGATCTCAAGACCCATTTCACATCGTGACAAAAGATTTGAGTAATTAACTCAATTTGTGAACTATAAATAGTTGTATGGGCTTCTGCATATACTCTTCCACTCACTCAATATTAGTAAACTTTTAATATGTTGTATAGCATAGAGTTTGGGCATTTAAAGCTCGACCCATTTCACATGAATCGTGACAAAAGATTTGAGTAATTAACTCAATTGGTGAACCATAAATAGTTGTATGGGCTTGTGCATACACTGTTCCACTCAGTATTTGTAAAATTTTAATATGTTGCATAGCATAGAGGTTGGCCACTCACTATTAGTAAAAATTTAATATGTTGTATAGCATAGAGTTTGGGCATTTAAAGCTCGAAAGCAATGCTGGTTGTAGTTTGTGTAATATTGTGAACATTAGCAATGTTTGTTTGTTGTAGTATATATAAAAATATCAATTTTTTTTTTAATGTCATATGTATACTTTGTGATTTATTTTATTTTTTTCGAGTTGATGATTAACATGGTTATTTTATATAACTATTTATAATTTATATTTTCTTAAGAAATGTAAAAGAAAATCTTTTGGCTGTATTTTTCTTTTATTATATGAAAATGTGAAAGAGAGATTTCATTTCAAAGAACTAAGTTAAGTAATATGGTATTGCTATTTATAAATGATTTAAGTGCATAGTTACATGGAGAGAACTGCATTTACTCTTTGACTCTCTCAATACAATGTTTGAAGCCTTTAAGTTGCTTTCTTTTATAAGAAAATAACTTAGGTTTAAAACCTTCATTTCGAGCTTATTATTAATTTTTTTACAATTTATTTAAAGTTTATTAATATATTTATTTTTATAAGGTTATGGAATTTTTTAGTCTTTGGCTATGGATAGTTTGGTGGTTCTTAAATTTCTTAATTCATATTTATTTGTATAATTTATTTAAAGTTTATTGACATATTCATTTTTATAAGGTTATGACATTTCTTGGTTTTTGGATCTTATGTGACAGTTTATGTATCCAAACCAACAGATTCTCTGTTTAAAGTCCATATTAGTTCAATCTGTCATCAAAATGTAACCATAAGAAACAAGGGTAAGAAGTTATCAGAAAGATTTGATTCATTGCCACTTGATGAAGGCAGTAAGGATGTTGTTAGTTTTTCTAGATATAATTAACTTGATTAGGATCTTTATTTGAAAGAATAACAAGTACAACAAGATACACAAGATAGAGCAGATACACAAGACATAAATATTTTCACCGGGGAAATCGTAAAGAAGAAAACATCGCAAACTTACTTAGAAAAGTTTTGTCAGAAAGACTATATCACAAGATTATCAAACCCAATAAGAAGAAGGATTCGGCATCTATCTATCTCTCCCCATGCAAACTTGAGTGAGTGTGAGTGTGTATAAATGAGGGAGGGCGCCTCCCTATTTATACCTTTCAAGTGACTGACCTAATACATGACTACGACCAACCTCTTACCCTAACAGGGCCGACTTCTCCTAGAGAGACTCCAAAAATACATTACATGATGTTATACAAAGGACTATTTCCCTGAATTACAACGGAGGTTGTACCTCAAGGTCCATACACAATAATTCCATCCTGAAAGGAGGAAAACACATCTTTGGTGGGGGTACAACAATATATAATGATAATATACATCATAATATCTTCTAAGCTTACAAATACATCAACACTCCCTCTTAACTAGGAAGGTAGTCTCTCTCTCCACAGTCATCAACACATCTAGTCCAGTCATCATCATAGCTACTGCCATACTTCTATATTGATCATCGAACAATACTATCTGTCATCAGAGGTTTCTATAGAGCCAACCCTTTTTCATGTTGGGTGTAAGCCTAGTCCTCATCCAGGTCTTCATCATATCTACGAACAAGCCATCACGTAGGTACAACCCATAACCATTATTTACATTGTCAATACAATAACCTGTTGTTATAGTTGATTTTACCACACTTGGTAGATCATGTCTTTATCGCCTTCCATGTCCCTATGCAGACTCCTTGGACCCCCTTTTCTCAAAATAAACTTTGATGTTCAAAGAAATACCTTTAAAAATCCCTAATTATTGCTATACGTGGGTCACAAGCTTACACCCCACGTGTACATGGAGCTTGTCCCACTATGACCTGCATACATCAGGAAACGTGCCCAAAAATAAAATATTTTGGAGTTTTTGTCAATGCGTCATGAATAACTTGACTATTGGCCTTCCATATGCTTGGAAATACTTTGACTTGATCCTTCACTTCCTATTGAAGGGCTATATATTGAGCCTCTTGGATGCATTGGAGGATGAGACCATATGAGAGAAAGGAGACTATAATGGATTTGTTCCTCATTCATACATGCTTGAGTCTGCATCCTTTTTTCCTTTTAACAAGCCATTGATTCTCTTCCCAAGCTTGTCATTGTATTGTGAGCTTGTCATTGATTTGGAGGATTGAAGTGGTGGAGGACTCGGTCTCTCAATTTTGATGAGGTGCCAACAGAGTTTGTCACTTGCATCTCTGTTTATAATTAATAGAAATATCAATTTCTCATCCATTGTATGTGTGTCACTATCATAATGTTCTTTATCCATGGATGTAGTTGCTTCAATTTATACCTACTGCTCTTATATATGCTAGAGTAGGTCTAACACTTAATCTTTATCATGCGTGTCTATTTTGTTGGTGTTGAGAATGGAATGTAGGTGCAAGTGTTATTGAAAATCTCAACGGGGATCTACTACAACCTTCTAGAATAAGGTACGCCTTATATCCCTTAGTGTTATCTTTGTTTATCTCTATTTCATATGGAAATGGATTGATTTATGGTGTCATACAATCTGTAACAGAATTGGTGACTCCAATGGGGTATATGTGCAAGATGTAACACTTACAATCGCATATATGTGCAGCTTTTCTGTGAACAGTCACCTATGCCCCTCCTTTTTAGTGTGAACTTGATGTTTAAAAGATGTTGGGTGGGTTCTGATTGTTGCTGAGTCTTCTTGGGTTCCTTTGATGTCTCTCTACTGCTTTTGTTTTTTACCAGAGACCTTTTTTCTTTGCCTTTTAATTAAAAGTTATTCTTGTCATTCTTCTCCTTTGTTGTTTTGATATTAGTGCATTAGACCTTTTTATCTAAGTGTCTTACTCGTCTTGTGTTTGATACTTGTTGCAGGGTCTGGAAGTTATAGAGTCTTTTTTATTGCATTTCTATATCATTCATTATAAAAATACAAAAATATTTTATCTTTGGCATGTTTGTGCATTGTGCATTTGCATGAAAATAGTACTTGCGTTAGGTTTTCTTAGTTGAATAGTGATTAGGATTTCATATAGGAATGGTTACCTTGGCATTTGAAGATGAATTTATGCATCTCATGTAGTGGCATACCCCTTTTTCATATTCAAATACAAATTCCACTTGGAATTGTTTGTTAGCTGTGCATATTTATGTCATTGCTAAGTCATAACATCACTAGTTGCACGATCATTTCCTTTGAGAAACCATGGTCCTTAAAATGAACACTTAAAATTGACTACACATTTTTATTTGATAAAGGTGCGCCAACAAGCTTAGGTTGTAGAGTCTTGGAATAGGGTGTCATGAATAAATTTTTCCAAGACTACAAAACAAAACATTTAGGTGTCTATCCAGGTGAGAAGAGAAATCCTTGATATAATTAGTGTTCTCAGGAGGCTCCTCTTACACAAGAGTTAAGCATGAGGAAACATACACGTTTGTGGTGGGGATAACCCCTTTCCACTCTTTGTGCAGTGTCGGATATATTTCCAGGATCTTATTTGTATCTGGGGGATTTTGAGGTACCTTTGGTGCTTTCAAGCTTTAGGCTTTGTTAAATTTCCCATACGATAGACCTTTCCTATGACTATCTTCCTGAGCATTGGTTATATTGGTGTGACCTTAGTTTTCTTACCTATGTATTGCAGGGGGTACTTGCAGAGGTTATTATATGAGTGTCCTATCTAGGTAGGGGTTGGACAACACAATCGCTTTATGCATTGAAGCTGAGGCCCACTATAGTTGGTTACACACCTCTACTTGTAGTGTATGGGAGTCTTAGGCCTCTCCTAGGCAAGACATACATGCTACATTTAGGAGCTCATTTATCCTCCCTCTTAACTTGTTTGCATTTGGCTTAGATTTTCTTAGGAGTGTGCTCTTTGTGTGCTAGCTTGATCTAGGGTTTGTACTTAGTTCAGTCTGTTTACTTTTGTGGAATCATCGTGGATCGGGTTCTCACACTCTTATGATATCGACGTTTAGCAGGGATTTCTCTTTGTGTGTCTCCTCCTCCTCAACGAAAGAGGATTAGACATTCTAGGTGAATGTATACACACTGTGATCCACACACCGGTCTCATCATGAGTAATACATTTGAGACCCCGGAGGTCCCTCCTTCTCCATCCTTTGGAATGGGGAATGTGACATTTAGTAGACCTGAGACTTTGATCGAAACCGATCCTCACGGGGAAGGTGCTTCCTTCAATTCATGACCCCAACTAACCAATTTTACAACTTCTTATCAGAGGTCTTCCTCGCGAAGGTCGAGTGATGAGACTCATCATGTCCCCTCTAGCATTGGTCCCTTCATATTTGGCATGTCGGGCCTTATTAACACTTTCCCGTCATCTGTTTTGGATCCTAGTGTAGGTCCTAGTGTTGTTCCTAGGGACACTGCCATCCCTTTCCATGCTGATAGGCAGTGGTAGTGGTCATATTGCACCTTTTACGCCATTTGTGGGAGGATTTTCATACCCTTCATCTAGGCATAATACTGGGATTCCTTTTCATGGAGGTGACCCTAGACATGTGAAAATTGGAAGTACATCCTACATTCCATCTTATGATCCATCATCCAATGCACCTATTTTGTCAAATGCCTCTCTCATGACACATCCTCCTCATAACCCGCATGGTCCTTCAAGATAGTTTGCTGCACCTATCCATGTTGTTCCCTCATCTACTGGTAATGTTGTGTTGGGAGGTTATGTTCCTCCTTATGTATCTAGGGAACAACCCTTTTATCAGTCCTACAATTATGGTTATGTAGCACCCCAATCTCAAGGTTGTACCAAATTATAATATTCTCATGCATCCTTTTATGGGTCAAGTAGGAGGAGGTTCTTATCCGACTAGCCAAGGCCGTGGTGTTTACAATAATTATCCCTATATGAATCCATCTTGTCAGGGAGCATGGAACCAAATGGCATAGCCTAGAATCCCTTTCTTAGCTACATTGAACTTGCCTAACTTGTTGAAGTTGACCAACAATCTTGTCTCTCACGATCCGATGTGGCGAGTTGTTCCCGCTAAGATTCCTTCGGACATTTCAAACTTTGAAGGTAATAATGGTGAGGACCCTGGAGAGCATGTTACCACTTTCTACCTATAGTTCTCCTCAAATTATTTGAATCATTACTCAGTTTGTTTGCGACTGTTTCAATGCACCCTGACAGGACATGCGACAAAATGGTATATAGAGTTTCCTGGGGGTACATCAGACCTTTAATGATTTAGCCATGACCTTTTTGAACCACTTTCAACTATCGGTGCATTACGATGTTGGTACCTAACTCTTTTCTAAATTTCAGCAAGACAAAGCTACACATATTTATGATCATATTCAAGAGTGGCATAGACAGAAGAGGTTGATTAAGGCAAACATTCCACCTGAGTTTCTATTGGAATGGTTCCTTAAGTCGTTATTTCCTTATATCACGATGGATGTTTCAACATCTGGAGTTATGAATGAGGAACATGTTATTTTTAGAGCTCAGTAATTAGACTTGAATTACGCTCAGTATGGGATCTTGTATGAGATTATACCTAATGCTTTGTGGTCAAATTTCGAGCCTAAGTTTAAACTTGGGCCACATGCCGATGGCATTGTTGGTTCTGTGAGTACTAAATTTGTAGACCAGGTTATGGATCAAATGAGGAATTTTTCTATTAACCAGCCTGTGACCAGACAAGCTACAACATTGTCCAATCCCACCTAAATGACGGATGTTCTCTTAGTATATTCGTCACACCAGAAGGGTAACCAGCAGCCCGGATGAAATAAGAAGAAGGGAAGAAATAATAGGAGAGGTGGGAATAGGAAGGAGAACTATAATGATGAAAATAACGGTAGTGATGTTGGGGGGGACAAGAAGTCTAAAAAAAAGGTTAAGTTCCCTTGCAATATTTATGGGGGAGATCACCTAACTTACTTGTGCCCCTATATCGGTGAAGCCTCGAAGTTCATTGCACAGATACCAACTGTGTTAACAGATCCTCTACCGCATAACCAAAATATGGTTTCAAGGAGCGTGGAATACATAAATGCTTCTAGTGGGCATCAAAACCCGTTGAACATTGAAGGTGTCCACGGTTGTATCAACATGATGCCTGCTGCTAATGTTGTGACCCACAAGAAATATTATGGTCTGTCACAACCCAACTTGGGTAAAGAGCCTTCACCTCCAGAGAAACCTTTGCATATTGACAAAACCTAAAGAAATACCTCGCATTCCTAAGGGAGTCTTAAAGTTCCCAGGACACAATCCTACTACTCGAGCCTCCCAACATTGTTCCATTGTCAAGGATTTGGGCTAGTCTCCTTGTGCGATGTCAGCTCTCGAAGTCATTCAGACTTGTCCTTCACAGAGGAGAGAATTGTTGTCTGCCCTCAAGATGGTTGATTCCAATCCTTCCACTATAGTTAGATTCTATACCCATGAGGTCCAGCCTTGCTTGTCTTACCATGTGGCTTTCTTAGTCTATGTGGAGTGTATGAACAACACGATTAAACACAGATTAATTGATGAAGGCGTTGCGACCTCCGTGATGTATTTGGATTGCTGGAAATTCCTTGGCTCACCCACATTGTCTAAATCCAAAACCATGTTGACTACATTTGATGGACGATATTTTCAACCTCATGGAATACTTCCATCTCTTTAGGTCTAATTGGGAGGGAATAAAGTGTCAATAGAGTTTGAGGTGGTTGATGCACCCCTTGAATACAACCTTTTACTGAGCCAAAATTGGATCTACACTATGAAAGCGATTGTGCATTCCATATTCCATGTTATTTGATTCCCTTTTGAGGATCGGATTGTCACGATCGACCAGAGGTCATTTGATAGTTCTAGTTCCATTACATCATAGGGATGCACCATCCCGACCATTGAAAATTCTCAGCCGACAACTAAGGATGTTGGTGTTGATATGTATCGATCATTGATGGGATCATTTAATATCGTAACACCAATTGTTTCCATTGGTTCCACTCTTGGTAGTGCTTCATCATCTTTGAGTTTGATCCCTTTTCGAACTGTGTATTTAGCGGACCCTTGGAATATCCCTTCTCCGAGTACTTCTGATGAGGACCCTAGACCTACTAAGATGGAGATGTCATTATCTATTATGGATATTCCCTATCAAGCTACTCTTGATCCGGTTCTAGACCCTAGTCCTTCCTATTCGCGGAAGGAGGAGGAGGACACCTTTGCACTGCTTGCTTGGGTAGATGTGTTGTCATGCTCACATGACTACTTCGATGATGTTTTTCTTTAGATGAAGTGATTCTCAAGGCCATGAATGGTTTGGAATGGCCTTCAAAGGCATTGTGACTTTAAGTTGACATTTAGAGAGAAGGTTGGTAGTCTCGTGATCCCATTAGGCACTCATGGTATACATGCTGAAGGGAACATGGAAAACATATCACCTACTATTCCTATCAATATTTGGAAACATCACACATGGAAGGAATGATTGGCTTATAGATAGTGGGGCTTCCAAACACATGACAGGATTCAAAGAATCATTTGTGAAATTATCTGAACATGAATCACCCCACAAGGTGAAACTTCGGGATGACAACCAGTATCTAATAAAAGGTAGTGGAGAATCCTCCTACAAATTAGACTCTGGAAAGTCTATGAAAATGAAGGATGTCCTATTTGTACCGGGACTAAAGAAGAGCCTTCTCTCCATCTCTGCATTAGATGCAAAAGGAATGAGAGTTGCATTTATAGATGGCCAAGTTATCATGTGGCCAAAAGGAAAGATTATTGACGATGCAGTAGTAATTGGAGAATGATAAGGAGAACTATACAGATTAAAAGGGCCAACCATAACAAGCTTTGGTTCATGACTCAGAAGAACCAAATGAACTTTGGCATAGAAGGCTTGCACATGTACACTATAGGTCACTACCACTTGCAACCAAAGCTGTTGAAGGTCTTCCAGAAATACAAGCAAAACATGAAGGAGTATGCAAGGCATTAGAGGAAATTTCAACTCAAAATGGGCCTCTTAAGGAAAATTAATAAAACAATAGTTAAAATAATAAAACAATATTTATTAATTTTGGAGGAAGAAAAGAAAAAACTACTTTTTTTGTTCGTATTTTCGACATATCTCCTTGTGTTTTTACTCAAATTTTGATTGGGAGAGCTTGTTGGATGCGGATTGAAATTCTGCATCCAACGAGTACACATTCGAAATACTTTTGATGGGCCTTTCTACCCCAAAAACAAGAAATACCTGAAAAAATGTGATGATGACATCATCATCATGTTTTTCCAGGTATTTCTTGTTTTTGGGGTAGTGCGTCCCATCAAAAGTATGCCGAGTGGGTACTTGTTGGATGCGGAATTAAATTCCGCATCCAACGAGCTCTTTCAATCGAATTTTTAGTAAAAACACAGAGAGATATGTCGAAAATAAAAACATAAAAAAGTAGTTTTTTTATGATACCTATCCCCAAATTTATATTAAAAACTTGTTTGAGAGGTGCTCCCTCTTTGAATTTTAAAGCATTTTGATTCGATGATACATGATGACATGGAATTTGTATTATTTTTGGAAGGCCCATTTTAAATTGAAATTTCCTCTAATGTATGTGTGAAAGGAAGAACACAAAGAAGACATTTCAAAGTAGCGAAAGCAAAGCTAAAGGAATCTTGGAAATCATTCACTCCGATGTATGTGTTCCAATGTCATCCAATTCATTAAGTGGGTATGTATACTATGTTTCTTTCATTGATGATTTTTCTAGGAAGATATGGATATACTTCATGAAGAACAAAGATGAAGTATTCAGGAAGTTTAAGGAATTCAAATCCTTGATCGAAAACTACATAGAGAAGAAAATCAATATTTTTTTATCAGATAATGGCGGAGAATTCACATCAAATGAATTCAAGGAACTATGCAGAGATTAATGGATTAAGAGGGAGTTGACCACTCCATATAATCCAAAACGGAATGGGGTTGTAGAAAGGAATAATAGAACGATCATAAAAGCTGCAAAGACAATGGTTCATGAACAATATATTCCCATGCATCTATGGGCAGAAGTGGCTAGAACAACTATCTATGTACAGAACCGTACTCCACATAGAGTACTCGAGAACAAGACACCTGAAGAAGTGTTTTTTGGAAAGAAACCAGAAGTCAGTCATCTTAGAATATTTGGTTGTCGAGTATACATTCACATTCCGAAAGAAAAGAGGACAAAGTTAGATCCTTCAGGAAGGAAGGGTATATTTGTGGGATACTCTAAAAGCTCGAAGGCTTACATAATATACTTCCCAGGATTCAAGAAGATCGACTTCAGTAGGGATGTAACATTTGACAAAGAATCAACTTACAACAAATCCAGAAAGAGACCTACTAAAGAACCTATAGAAACAGAAGTACCATGAATTCATGATACAACCATGAACAATGCAACTCAAGAAGAAGATCGAGAAATAGAAGAACCTCAAGAACGTGTAGATCCACCTCACTAGAATAATCCTCACAAGATGAAACTTGCTTGGGTATGCGAAGCTATCCAAGGTACAGAAAGATATGGGGCTCTAGAAGAGATACACAAAGAGAGGAAAAGAACCAGGTCCTACTCTGGTTATGCAACCCTATTATGTGACTTCATCAATAAAGAACCTTCCAACTATGAAGAAGCGATAGAAAATAAAGAATGGAAGGATACTATGATCGAAGAGTATCAATCGATCATGAAGAATGATGTTTGGGATGTTGTCCCAAGACCAGAGGGGAAGTCTGCTGTGACTTCCAAATGGATCTATAAGATCAAGCATGTTGCAGATGGTAGCATAGAGAAATATAAAGCAAGATTGTGGCTTGTGGGNCAAGACCAGAGGGGAAGTCTGCTGTGACTTCCAAATGGATCTATAAGATCAAGCATGTTGCAGATGGTAGCATAGAGAAATATAAAGCAAGATTGTGGCTTGTGGTTTCTCCCAGAAAGAAGCAATAGATTATGAAGAGGCTTTTTCTCCTCTAGCCAGATATACTTCCATCAGATTATTACTTGCTTTATCTGCAATAATGAAGTGGAAAGTACACCAGATGGATGTCAAGACAGCTTTCTTGAACGGTGTAGTAGAAGAGGAAGTATATGTGGATCAGCCGCTCGGTTTTGAGACACATGACAAAGAGACTCATGTGTGTAATTTAAAGAAATCCCTGTACGGTTTGAGACAGGAACTCAGGACATGGTACAGCAAAATTGACAGCGTCCTATCTAGTTTGGGCTTTACCAAAAGTAAAATGGATTCCAACCTTTACTACAAGGTTTAAGAAGGGAACCCAGTGATACTCCTATTGTATGTAGATGATCTATTTGTAACAGGTGAGGATGGGTTGATTGCTGATACAAAGAAGAAGCTTGCTACTGAGTTCGAAATGAAGGACTTAGGTATGATGCACTACTTTCTAGGCATGGAGGTGTGGCAGAATGCAGATGGAATTTCCCTGGGACAAGGAAGTATGTAGTAGAGATCCTGAATAGGTTCAGGATGATGGATTGCAAGGCCATGACCACACCTACTGCATCGAACCTAAATCTATTGAGTGATGCTTCATCAGAATTGATTGATGCTATGATGTATCGTTAGATGATTGGCTCATTGATGTACCTGATGAATACGAGACCATATATTTGCTTTGTTGTGAACACATTGAGCCAATTCGTGATGGATCCAAGACATGTTCACTCAATTGCCGCAAAGCATATTCTGAGGTACATGAATGGTACAGTTGATTATGGGCTCAAGTATGAAGCGAATCAGAATATTAACCTAGAAGTTTATGTGGATTCGGATTGGGCAAGCAGTGCCATTGATAGAAAGATCACTTTAGGATGTTGCTTCAGTATGGGATCAGGTGTGATCTCCTAGTTTAGCAGGAAGCAATCCTGTGTGGCATTGAGTATAGCCATAGCAGAGTATGTTGCATCTTGTTCAGCTAGTTGTGAGGCAGCATGGTTGAGAAAGCTATTGTATAACTTATTTGATCTCCATATGGATGCTACTTGTATATATTGAGACAACCAGAGCTGTGTGAAGCTTTCGGAGAACCCAGTGTTCCATGACAAGTCAAAGCATATTGAGATCAAATATCACTATATCAGGGATATGGTGTAAAGAGCAGCAGTGAAGCTCCAATATGTTGCGATGGATGAGCAAATAGCTGATGTATTCACCAAACCATTAGCCAGAGTAAAGTTTGAGTACTTCAGGGAGAAGCTTGGTGTTCTCCAGATCGAGGTTCCCTCCAAAGGGAATTGACGTGTCCGTTGGCCTTTCTTACATGGTAAAAGGATGAGATTCACATGATCAGATGTAAGTGCAGAGATGCTCTGATGTGATTGTGGGTTGTGTTACCACATGATCAATGCGGAGATATCCTGACATGATTGTGGGATGTGTTCCCACATGATCAGTGGAGAGCCATTTTGATGTGATTGAGGGATGTGTTCCCACATGATCAGATATAAGTGCACAGATGCTTTGGTGTGATTGTGGGTTGTGTTACCACATGATCAGTGCAGAGATATTCTGATGTCATTGTGGGATGTATTCCCACATGATTAGTGCAAATCCATTATGATATGACTACGAGATGTGTTCCCACATGATCAAATGTAAATACGGATCCTTTCTGATAAGATGAGGTCGGATGTAAGTGTAGATCGTTTTTTACAAGATGAGGTCAGATGTAAGTGTAGCACCTTTCTGACAAGATGAGGTCGGATGTAAGTGCAGAGCCTTTCTGACAAGATGAGGTTAGATGTAAGTGCGGCTCCTTTCTGACAAGATGAGGTCAAATGTAAGTGCAGAGCCTTTCTGACAAGATGAGGTCAGATGTGAGTGTTGGGCCTTTCTAACATGGGTTTTGGATGTCTTCCTCCCATGGTCAGATGTGAGTGTTGGTCATGCCTTTCTAACATGGTTCTTAGATGTGTTCCTCCCATCGTCAGATGTAATTATTGGGTAGGCCTTTCTAACATGGTTCGTTCCATGGTCAGATATAAGTGTTGAAGAGGATGAAGACCTACATGAAGGCTAGGCATACAACCAACATGAAAAAGGGCTGGCTCCATATAACTTCCTGTGACGAGTAGGATTGAGATAACACCAGTGATGATGACCCATTGATGATCCAACAGTGATGACCTAGATCAAGTGATGATCCAGACATCATGATGATCCAGTGATGCTCTAGATCAAGTGATAATCCAGACTTGATGATGATCCAGTGATGCTCCAGATCAAGTGATGATCTAGACCCGATGATGACCCAATGATGATCCAAACTTGATAAAGATGACTTGATGATGAAGATGACTTGATGATGATCCAGATGATACAGAGAAGAAGACTTGTGCTGATAAATTGTGTCAAGAGAATACCTTCCTAGTTAAGAGGGAGTGTTAATGTATTTGTAACTTTAGAGTCTATTCACTTGTATATATTATGTATTATACCCTGATGTTTATTCCGGGAAGTATCTGTAATGTAATTGAGTCATGTCATGCCCCGATGTTCCTATTGGGAGATTCAATAATTTAAACAAGTCATGTAAATTCATAGAGTGTAACCCTCCTTATTGATCAAGGGTTAAATTCCCTGCAGTTGTGGGGCCCTAGGGTTATTAGACTCTCCTAGAGAAGTCGGACCTAGTGAGTTATTTTCAAGTCGAGAATTAGTATAAATTGAGAGGGAGCCTCTCTATTTAACACACATTCATTCATAGTCACTCACACTCAGTAGTAGTGCATAACTGAGAGAGAGAGAGAGACTACTACTGTCAGGACATCATAGACATTACTGTCTTTGGGTTTTACTTTTGGTGTTGATTCTATGTCTGAGGAAGTTGCGGGGTTTTCTCCTTTATGGTTTCCTCGAGGAAAATCTTTTTTTCATTGTGTCATGTGATTGATTGCTGTGTTTTTTATTCTCTCAAATAAGATCCTAATATCATATGGCTTAAATGTTAAAAATATAACATGGTATTAGAGCTAACCTGAGAAGAAGACACTATGCAGTTGTTGAAACTAGGGCTTCCTACTTTTTGGATCTATCTCCACATATTTTCAGAAAAGGGAGGTTGGGATGACTCTCCTCTCTAGGGTGCATCTTTATGTTGAAGCAGAATCTGATTCTAAGCATTTTTAGTTTTTGACCCGACACTGCTACTAGAAATTAGGCCTTTCCACAAAAGTGGAATTTTTGATGAGTGTTACGGAGAGAAATTCCTATGGCTTGGGGTACCACAACAGACAGCTTGACTCTAGAAATCAATCCTTTCCAATATACAATAGAAATAAAATGTCTAACACTAAAGGATCAGACCTCGTACCTTATTCCGGACGGTTGAAGTAGATCCTCGTTGAGCTTCCAACTTCAGCTTGAATTGATAGATTACTTTCTCAACAATAAGTAAACAATACAAGCATTCTATGTATCATGGTGTTAGATATATTCTAGCATATATAATCAATAATGTATAAGCATTTGACATAATCTAATGGATAAAATATTCATTCAAATACACATTATTGGACAGGAAAAGATATTTCTATTAATATAAATCAGAGATTACAAGATACAACCTCTGAAGGCACGTCTGTGAACCGGAGAAACTGAATCCCCCACTTGGGCCTCCACCACTTCAATCCTCCATCACTAGATAGCAAGCTCACAAGCAAAAGGTAAGCTTGGGAAGAACACAAAAGTGCTCCAAGGGACAAAGGGATGCAGACTCAAGCATAAGTTTCGGCAACAATGGACTATAGTTTTGTTGCTCTTAATTCTCTCTTATGCCTTCAATGTACCAAGGGGTTCCTTATATAGTTTTTCAAAGGGGTAATGAAAGGTCGAATCCGAGTGATCTCAAGGCATATGGAAGGCCAGGAGTCAAATGAGTTGAATCCATGTCAAGGAAAACTCCAAAAGGATTTGGATTTTGCACACATCCCGATGTACGCGGTTTTAGTGGTCCAACCCGCGTATATACGCGATTATAGGTTTAAAAGTCACGTGTATCATTTTTCACATGTTTTTAGGGATGATCAAGGAAACATCAAAGGACAAAAAGTGGTCCATGGGGTCTAAGGTGTCTCCAGCAGGACAGGGGAAGGCCATACAAAGTGTGATTCACCTGGAGTGGTGAAATCAACTATAATAGATGCCCCCTAATGTGTGAGGTCATAGGGGTCATACAATGACCCAAATACATTATAAGTCCATCCCAGAATTGGAGTGATGAAGAATCCCAAATGGAAGACCAGCCACCCAATCAGAATAGTACAATAATACAACTCTGCACATAACTGCAAATACATATAGCAGTCTCAGATACATAAGAGTACAATGGCCATGAATAGGCATGATACAAGATATCACATAAGTGGTCATCGCCACGTACAATATACATATATCAGAATCTCCATGATGAAGATATACAAAGGACCATGATCTCCATAATGGCTGAAGATATATAACAGATCAAGATCTCCATAGTGGCTAGAAATATCTGACATATACTGGAATCAAGTCACGAGAGCTAAAATCTCATGAACACCGGCACGATCAAGGAGGTAGCATATAGGAGATGCCACCAATCTGGAATTCTTCTACACAAACCGCTACGAGTACATGTCCTACTATGCGAATAGAGGTGTCGAGGTTGAACATAGTAGTCCATCGTCTGATTACCGGTCATTGATGTATACCATTAACAGACGCGAAATCACCCACCGATAATGAAAATGGGAATCAAGGTACTAGAGTGCAAACTAACAACTGTGAATAAATGTGTTGAGGTCGAACACTTGAGAGGATCCATCGATCAGGGGACATTGATGTATTCCCAAAGACTGTCGATGGTGAGAGAACCTACCAGTGATGACTGCAAGTCTCAAGGCACTCAAAATGACTCTAGATTCCAATCCCAGAATAAATGATCTGAAGTCGATGGGATGAAATCTGCTAGAAGGAGGGCATTAAGGCATCCCCCATCATCCAACACGAGGTACTCAGCAAAGTTGTATAATGTGGAAGGACTCGATCATAAAGTGCACGAACCAGTAACTGTACCGGGAATGGTCGACATGCAAAGTCAAGATAACTGAGGAATGGACGACATAGGCTTCAAATTCCTTCGAACAAGAGCATAACAGCATATGGTGACTGAATGAAGGCAGCATAGACTTGATATACAAACTGGGACATCTCTGCGAGACAGGAGGCATCGACAGAGGCTCCATAGGGACTGGAAGCTTAACCAGTCGATGGAGAAAAACTCAGATAAACGAGTACAGCTCCTAAGTCAAACTATAACCCAACCAATGGATGTGATATACAGTGCTCTGTTCAAAGGCGACACGACTCGACAGCTTCCAAAGATAACATCTTTCCTTGTTTGGATTTTTGGTTTTTTTATTTTTTTGGACTTTTTTAGTTATTTGAAAAGCTTGAAAAAAGAATAAAATAGCTTTATAGTTATAGACTAGGAGGAGATGAGTGTCATAAGGGAAAACAAACTAGTTCCAAGCAGTGGAACATACCTATGCTCAATGCAAGGATACATGTGTAAGATATCGACACTCAGGGGAAAATCCCCTCCCGGTAAAAAGGGAAACAAGCTACGAAGGATATAAAAAATGGCTCTGCATGGCTAGACATGAGACAATCTCGGGCTATATGGCTAAAATGCAATGTCAGGAGAGCCGGCATAAAGCTCAATAAGGCAAGCAAAGCTCATGATAATGCATTCACAACTTGATACGAGGGAGTCCTGAGGTAAATAGGCCAGCATAAGATCAAGAGGAGTATGAGGCTCTTATGAAATGTCATGGCAGTACTATACAACGGACTCCCACACCCTAAAGGAGAAAACGTTTGCATGGGCACCAAATGCAAATAAGGAGCTAACTAGGGTACCCATGTAAGGTTAAGCTCTACCACTCATATTATGCCACTTCTAAAACAACAAGAAGGTTCCGTGACATAACAGAGTGGGTTCGTACCTAAGGTCATGATGATAAGCAAATGTTTTTGGATTTTTTGAAATAAAATGAGATGCAAAAAGCAAAAGAATGATTCTACAACCCCCAGAATCTGCAAGCACACATAAACAACATTCAAGAAAAGCACTAAGGTAAAAGAACTCTAATGCACTAATCTCAAACAAAAAATTGAAAATTCCATGACAAGAACCTTCTTTAAAAAAGAAAAAATTAGCCTAAAAAAACGTTTCTGGTCAGAAACAGGGGTATAAACAGACTCAGGCAGTGCCAAAGGAGACTCAACAAGTATCAGAATTCACCCAGCAACCATTTAACTCCCACAAAAAGGAAAAAACAAGGGCATACGCGACTATTCGCAGTAAACCCGCGTGTATATGCGGAAATCGAAGAGAAACCCACGTGTATATGCGACTGTGAGTTAAAAACCTGTGTACATGAAGAAAGGTGCACAAAATCAAGGCAAACAGACAGGCTGACACAAACTTCACACCAATCAGACTCTACCAGGAATACATGCCCCTAGACCCGATACAAAAACAAGAGAGAAAGAGCAATTCAAATTCATTGAATGCCGAGAAAACAACACCCAAAGGACAACTACTAGGAACTCCCCAGCTGAGTCGCCAATTCTGTTACGGAGAGAAATTCCTATGGGTTGGGGTACCACAACAGACAGCTTGACTCTAGAAATCAATCCTTTCCAATATGTAATAGAAATAAAATGTCTAACACTAAAGGATCAGACCTCGTACCTTATTTCGGATGGTTTAAGTAGATACCCATTGAGCTTTCCAACTTCAGCTTGAATTGATAGATTACTTTCTCAACAACAAGTAAACAATACAAGCATTCTATATATCATGGTGTTAGATCTATTCTAGCATATATAATCAATAATGTATAATCATTTGACATAATCCAATGGATAAAATATTCATTCAAATACACATTATTGGATAGGAAAAGATATTTCTATTAATATAAATCAGAGATTACAAGATACAACCTCTGACGGCATGTCTACGAACCGGAGAAACTGAATCCCCCACTTCAATCCTCCATCACTAGATAGCAAGCTCACAAGAAAAAGGAAAACTTGGGAAGAACACAAAAGTGCTCCAAGGGACAAAGGGATGCAGACTCAAGCATAAGTTCCGGCAACAATGGACTATAGTTTCGTTGCTCTCAATTCTCTCTTATGCCTTCAATGTACCGTGAATGTACCAAGGGATTCCTTATATAGTTTTTCAAAGGGGTAATGAAAGGTTGAATCCGAGCGATCTCAAGGCATATGGAAGGCTAGGAGTCAAATGAGTCGGATCCATGTCAAGGAAAACTCCAAAAGGATTTGGATTTTGCACACATCCTAATGTACGCGGTTTTACTGGTCCAACCCGCGTATATACACGATTATAGGTTTAAAAGTCGCGTGTATCATTTTTCACATGTTTTTAGGGATGATCAAGGAAACATCAAAGGACAAAAAGTGGTCCATGGGGTCTAAGGAGTCTGCAACGGGATAGGGGAAGGCCATACAAAGTGTGATTCACCCAGAGTGGTGAAATCAGCTATAACAAGGAGCGCAGGCCTGGATTGATCTCCTCCCAAAAATCAAAGTTTAGAGATCAAGATCAAAGTTTTTAGTTGGGTATAACTTCGAGAAAGTCCAACCCTAGATCTTCTCCTGAACTAGAAAACCAGCTCTGCAGAAATTCAACTCTAGATCCAATTCGGACATCTTAACCTAGTAAGATCTAAATATTTTGTATTTCCATTTGAGGTTCTCTATTAAAATGTCTCATCATAAAAATCTTGATGAAAAGCTTGAGGGATCTTATAACTTCCGAGCTTGAAAGTATAGGATCTCCCTGGTCCTGGAAGAAAATGAGTTGGACTCTTACATCAATGAAGAGGTTCTAGTTCTAGAGGGAGATGAGGCTAAGGCCTTACACAAGAAAAAATTGGTCATGGCTAAGAGGATTATTGTTGATTCAATTAAGGATCATCTCATACCTCAAGTGTCCTCTCTAAAGAAACCTAAAGAGATTTTTGATGCCCTAACCAATTTATTTGAAGGGAAGAACATAAACTAGAAGATGACTCTGAGAAACCAATTGAAGAATGTAAAGATACATAATGCAGAGACCATCAGGTCTTACTTTACAAGGGTCTCTCAGATCAAGGAATAGCTTGAAGTGGTAGATGAAGAAGTAGAGAATGCAGAAATTGTGATGACCACCCTGAATGGTCTCCCTAAGGCATGGGACTCTTTCATTCAAGGGATCTGTGCCAGAAAGAAGCTAGTCAAGTTTAGCATATTCCGGGAGGAGTTCTCACAAGAAGAAGCTTGAATATTAGCTCGAGAAGAAAAGATGGGAAGTGAATATCAAGCTCTCACAGTAAAATCCAAGAAAAGAAAAACAGACCATCACAAGGGTAAGCACTCTCGCCAGAAGAATAACACTATAAAATCTAACAAAGATTTGTCTAAGTTTGTTTTCTATACATGTGATGAAAGAGGAGACCTTTCAAGATATTGTCCTAGAAACAAATCTAGATCTCACAAGAGGAAGGGAAACAAGAAAAGACATCATGTTCATGCTGCAGAAGTTGATGAGCCTTCCAAGAAGAGAATCAAACAAGAAAGTGATGATTCTTCAAGTGATGAAGAATATGTTTTGATTTTCACTCTCACGGGAAGCATCACACATGGAAGCAATGATTGGCATATAGACACTAGGGCTTCCAAACACATGACAAGATTCAAAGAATCATTTGTGAAATTATCAGAACATGAATCACCCCACAAGGTGAAACTTGGGGATGACTACCAGTATCCAATAAAATGTAGTGGAGAATCCTCCTAAAAATTAGACTCTGTAAACTCTATGAAAATGAAGTATGTCCTATTTGTACCAGGACTAAAGAAGAACCTTCTCTCCATCTCTGCATTAGACACAAAAGGAATGAGAGTTGCATTTATAGATGGCTAAGTCATCATGTGGCCAAAGGAAAGATTATTGACGATGCAGTAGTAATTGGAGAATAAGAGGGAGGACTATACAGATAAAAAGGGCCAACTAGAACGAGCTTTGGTTCATGACTCAGTAGAACCAAATGAACTTTGGCATAGAAGGCTTACACATGTACACTATAGGGCACTACCACTTGCAACCAAAGCTGTTGAAGGTCTTCCAGAAATACAAGCAAAACATGAAGGAGTATGCAAGGCATTAGAGGAAATTTCAACTCAAAATGGGCCTCTTAAGGAAAATTAATAAAACAATAGTTAAAATAATAAAATAATATTTATTAATTTTGGAGGAAGAAAAGAAAAAACTACTTTTTTTGTTCGTATTTTCGACATATCTCCTTGTGTTTTTACTCAAATTTTGATCGTGAGTGCTTGTTGGATGCGGATTGAAATTCCGCATCCAACGAGTAAACATTAGAAATACTTTTGATGGGCCTTGCTACCCCAAAAACAATAAATACTTGAAAAAATGTTATGATGACATCATCATCATGTTTTTTCAGGTATTTCTTGTTTTTGGGGTAGTGCGTCCCATCAAAAGTATGGTACTTGTTGGATGCAGAATTTAATTCCGCATCCAACGAGCTCTTTCAATCGAATTTTGAGTAAAAACACAGAGAGATATGTCGAAAATACAAACATAAAAAAGTAGTTTTTTTATGATACCTATCCCCAAATTTATATTAAAAAATTGTTTAAGAGGTGCTCCCTTTTTGAATTTTAAAGCATTTTGATTCGATGATACATGATGACATGGAATTTGCATTATTTTTGGAAGGCCCATTTTAAATTGAAATTTCCTCTAATGGATGTGTGAAAGGAAGAACACAAAGAAGACATTTCCAAGTAGCGAAAGCAAAGCTAAAGGAATCTTGGAAATCATTCACTCCGATGTATGCGGTCCAATGTCATCCAATTCATTAAGTGGGTATGTATACTATGTTTCTTTCATTGATGATTTTTCTAGGAAGATATGGATATACTTCATGAAGAACAAAGATGAATTATTCAGCAAGTTTAAGGAATTCAAATCCTTGATCGAAAACTACATAGAGAAGAAAATCAATATTTTTTTATCAGATAATGGCGAGGAATTCACATCAAATGAATTCAAGGAACTATGACGAGATTAATGGATTAAGAGGGAGTTGACCACTCCATATAATCCACAACAGAATGGAGTTGTAGAAAGGAAGAATAGAACGATCATGGAAGCAGCAAAGGCAATGCTTCATGATCAAGATCTTCCCATGCATCTATGGGCAAAAGTGGCAAGAACAACTATGTATGTACATAACCGTACTCCACATAGAGTACTCGAGAACAAGACACCTGAAGAAGTGTTTTTTGGAAAGAAACCAGAAGTCAGTCATCTTAGAATATTTGGTTGTCGAATATACATTCACATTCCGAAAGAAAACAGGACAAAGTTAGATCCTTCAGGAAGGAAGGGTATATTTGTGGGATACTCTAAAAGATCGAAGGCTTACATAATATACTTCTGAGGATTCAAGAAGATCGACATCAGTAGGGATGTAACATTTGACAAAGAATAAACTTACAACAAATCCAGAAAGAGACCTACTGAAGAACCTGTAGAAACAGAAGTACCTAGAATTCATGATACAACCATGAACGATGCAATTCAAGAAGAAGATCGAGAAATAGAAGAACCTCAAGAACCTGTAGATCCACCTCACTAGAATAATACTCACAAGAGGAAACCTGCTTGGGTACGAGAAGCTATCCAAGGTACAGAAAGATATGGGGCTCCAAAAGAGATACACAAAGAGAGGAAAAGAACCAGGTCCTGCTTCGGTTATGCAACCCTATTATTTGACTTCATCAATAAAGAACCTTCCAACTATGAAGAAGCGATAGAAAAGAAAGAATGGAAGGATACTATGATCGAAGAGTATCAATCGATCATGAAGAATGATGTTTGGGATGTTGTCCCAAGACCAGAGGGGAAGTCTGTTGTGACTTCCAAATGGATCTATAAGATCAAGCATACTGCAGATGGTAGCATAGAGAAGTATAAAGCAAGATTATGGCTCGTGGTTTCTCCCAAAAAGAAGCAATAGATTATGAAGAGGCTTTTTCTCCTCTAGCTAGATATACTTCCATCAGATCATTACTTGCTTTATCTACAGTAATGAAGTGGAAAGTACACCAGATGAATGTCAAGACAGCTTTGTTGAACGGTGTAGTAGAAGAGGAAGTATATGTGGAGCAGCCACTTGGTTTTGAGACACGTGACAAAGAGACTCATGTGTGTAATTTAAAGAAATCCCTGTACGGTTTGAGACAGGAACTCAGGACATGGTACAGCAGAATTGATAGCTTCCTATCCAGTTTGGGCTTTACCAAAAGTAAAGTGGATTCCAACCTTTACTACAATGTTTAAGAAGGGAACACAGTGATACTCCTATTGTATGTAGATGATCTATTTGTAATAGGTGAGGATGGGTTGATTGCTGATACAAAGAGGAAGCTTGTTGCTGAGTTCAAAATGAAGGACTTAGGTATGATGCACTACTTTCTAGGCATGGAGGTGTGGCAGAATGCAGATGGAATTTCCCTGGGACAGGGAAGTATGTAGTAGAGATCCTGAATAGGTTTGGGATGATGGACTGCAAGGCCATGACCACACCTATTGCATCGAATCTGAAGCTATTGAGTGATGCTTCATTAGAATCAATTGATGCTATGATGTATCGTTAGATGATTGGGTCATTGATGTACCTGACGAATACAAGACCACATAGTTGCTTTGTTTTGAACACATTGAGCCAGTTCCTAACGGATCCGAGACATGTTCACTCGATTGGTGCAAAGCATATTCTGAGGTACATGAATGGTATAGTTGATTATGGGCTCAAGTATGAAGCGAATCAGAAGATTAACCTGGAAGGTTATGTGGATTTGGATTCGGCAAGTAGTGCCAATGATAGAAATATCACTTTAGGATGTTGCTTCAGTATGGGATCACGTGTGATCTCCTAGTTTAGCAGGAAGCAATCCTATGTGGCACTGAGTACAGTCGTAGCAGAGTATGTTGCAGCTTGTTCAGCTAGTTGTGAGGCAGTGTGGCTAAGAAAGTTATTGTCTGACTTATTTGATCTCCATATGGATGCTACTTGTATATATTGAGACAACCAGAGCTGTGTGAAGCTTTCGGAGAACCCAGTGTTCCATGACAAGTAAAATCATATTGAGATCAAATATCACTATATCAGGAATATGGTGTAAAGAGGAGCAGTGAAGCCCCAATATGTTGCGATGGATGACAAAATAGCTGATGTACTGACCAAACCATTAGCCAGAGTAAAGTTTGAGTACTTCAGGGAGAAGCTTGGTGTTCTCCAGATCGAGGTTCCCTCCAAAGGGAATTGACTTGTCCGTTGGCCTTTCTTACATGGTAAAAGGTTGAGATTCACATGATCAGATGTAAGTGCAGAGATGCTCTGATGTGATTGTGGGTTGTGTTACCACATGATTAGTGCAAAGATATCCTGACGTGATTGTGGGATGTGTTCCCACATGGTCAGTGCAGAGCCATTTTGATGTGATTGAGGGATGTGTTCCCACATGATCAGATATAAGTGTAGAGATGCTTTGATGTGATTGTGGGTTGTGTTACCACATGATTAGTGCAGAGATATTCTGATGTCATTGTGCGATGTGTTCCCACATGATTAGTGCAGAGCCATTCTGATGTGACTGCGAGATGTGTTCCCACATGATCAGATGTAAGTACGGAGCCTTTCTGAGAAGATGAGGTCAGATGCAAGTGTAGAGCCTTTCTGAAAAGATGAGGTCAGATGTAAGTGTAGCACCTTTCTGACAAGATGAGATCGGATGTAAGTGCATATCCTTTCTAACAAGATGAGGTCAGATGTAAGTGCGGCTCCTTTTTGACAAGATGAGGTTGAATGTAAGTGCAGATCCTTTCGAACAAGATGAGGTCGAATGTGAGTGTTGGGCCTTTCTGACATGGGTTTTGGATGTGTTCCTCCCATGGTCAGATGTGAGTGTTGGTCATGCCTTTATAACATGGTTCTTGGATGTGTTCCTCCCATCGTCAAATGTAAGTATTGGGCGGGCCTTTTTGACATGGTTCATTCCATGGTTAGATATAAGTGCTTAAGAGGATGAAGACCTAAAAGAAGGCTAGGCCTACAACCAACATGAAAAAGGGTTGGCTTTGTAGAAATTCCTGTGGTGAGTAGAATTGAGATAGCACCAGTGATGATCTAGACTTGACGATGATCTAGTGATGCTCTAGATCAAGTTATGATCTAGACTTGATGATGATCCAGTGATGCTCCAGATCAAGTGATGATCTAGAATCGATGATGATGCAGTGATGATCCATACTTGATAAAGATGACTTGACGATGAAGATGACTTAAAGATGATGATGACTTGATGATGATCCAGATGATACAGAGAAGAAGACTTGTGCTGATAAATTGTGTCGATATAATACCTTCCTAGTGTTATACCCATATCCTGTCACCACCATGTGATAAGACCTGGTTTTCCCTTAATCCCAGCACTTGGAGTGGAAACCTATCCTATTTGTCAATCTTACATGAAATTACTCAGCACCGCACTTTCCCTATAAACCATGAGCAGTACCTTGCTTGCATCGCCTGCACCTTGTGTTGCATAAGTGGTGCCACCGCCTATGGCCTTTTAGTCCATAAGCATTTCTTATCTAAACCGCTTTGTCATAAGAGGAGAAAAGCGGTACCCTGGGTAAAATGGAAAAAACAGAACTTTCTCGAGGCTTCGAGATCATGAGCCTCATGTCCTCCCTTATCCCTATCATAGTGGGTCAGTTGAGCTTAAGATCCCCCATCATAGGATCTTAGAGGTGACCTCACCCACAAATCTCTCAACTATCCCTATCCATTGAGCCTTATAAATACAAGCTCATGTCCATAGTTTAGGGGGGGAACTATAGAGGTATTGTTATGTTATTGGATTGACTACTTGGCCCTAGACATTGGAGAGCATAGAGAGCAAAGTTGGAGCTTATGGGGATGAAGTGTTGGTCTCATGGAGATGCATGTCGACACTAAGGCTTAATTGGTTGTAAAATTCTCCATACATCTTAATGCAAAGCTGATTTTTGTCCCACATTACTGTTGTTTTAATTTTGCATGTACATGTTTTAACATTCCTTACTCACTAACATGGATAAGTAGATGATGTTATGATAGATTTGATGTGTTTGCATGTTTGATCTGGTTGTAGGTACACAGGTTCACTATCGAAGCAGCATTCCAAGTGTCTATGATATCCAGGGAGGGTCTTCATCCTTTATCATTCACTCATTTGTTCTGGATCTAAACCATTCAGACCAAAGGAACAACTTCTATCCGCAAAAGGTGAAATATTCCTGGTTACAAATCTAGCGACTCTGCTGGGGCATAGATACATGTATCAGTTGATGTGATCTTCCTCAGTTCTTGAACTCTTGTTTGAATACAGACTCCATCTTCGACTCTCTTCATTCAGATCTACCATCTGACTCAGTGAATTTTTGTTTGAAACTTCTAGATCTGTTCATATTTGAATTATTTGACTTTTTATGCTCTTTTTTTACTATCAATCCATCGAATTTTTTCCTTGATCTGATCTTTTTCTAACTTGATCCGTCGTTCTCCTTTGTGTTTTGGATCTATACAGGGAACCACACATGTTCTATTGGTAAGAAGCGGTGCCACCTCCTGAGTCAAGTTAGCCATAAGCGGCGCCACTGCCTGAATCCAGTGAGAAAGGAGTGGTTCTACCTCAAAACCGCTTGTTACCAGCTTCATCTACGCAGTGCTAGGTAGGCCCTGTTCCAGGCTTTGTATTTTGATTTTTGTGTGTTTTTGGCTTACTTTTTGGCCATGAATTGTATATTCTGCAATCAATTTGATTGTTATATTCCATCTGCATTCAAAGAGAGTTTGTGTTTCTTGCATTAGATTCTACATTCTTTTCTTTTCTTGAAACCTCTTGCTCTTTTCTGTAGATATTATTCATTCGGATTTGAAATATACATTTCATTTTCATGTGTAGGCTTTGGTTTGTTTTGGACTTGGAATGCATGAGTGATCCATGTTGTTTTGAGTCTTTCTTTGCTTGGGGTGATTCTTGTTTCCTTTTGCATGCTGATTTTTTTAGTGCTTAGTAGGAAAGATTGGTTCTTCGTTTCCTTATCTGTTTCAAATAGAAGTTTTTGTTTTCTCTCTCCTTTGCTTTATTCGCAAGCATGTTAATTGATTTTCTTCTTGTTTTGTACATGATTGTTTGAAATTCTAGATCTTACTTTCATTGAGAAGAAACATCTATTTTCAGCTTTGCATGCATTAGAGTTAGATTTGTTTGGAAATGTTAGTGAAATCATCTTTCCATTTAGTTTTTATGCATCTTTTTTAAGCATGAAAAGATAGGAAACATTTTTTTATTTATGTTTGATGTTCTCTAGATCTCTTTGTTATTTGCTTTGAAGATTGTTTGGGGTGCATTGATATTTCACTTTTCTTTTGAAAAGAAAGAATTGCATTTGCATTTGGGTGTACATTTTTTGGAAGAAAAGTAAATGTCTCTCCCTCTCTTAGGTAGAATTTCATTGAAGAAGAAAACTTGCATTATTGTATAGATCAGTGTGCATCTTCTTTGATTTCAAGTTTTCACTCCATGGTTCCACCTAAATGCACAAGATAAAATTAATGGTAGTACTAGGTTAAAACTTTTAGCAATTTGAGTGATAAGTTAGAAACGTGTTTGGGTGTCTTTAAGCATAGGATTTGTTGTTACTCGTCCGCATTACATCCCGAGACTCGTGTGATTTTTCCACGTAACGTCTGTATATTGAACGACCTTTCATGTACCCTTGAGGTATATAGAAATGTACTTCACGTACTCAATTGTATCTCGAAAGGCCCCTTGTGAACGATTATGCATTAGATAGCACTACTACCGATTTGAGCTCCCACGTACCTAGCGTATATCGGGAGACCCTTTTAGGAATCCTTAAACCATCTGAGTTATCCTTTTGGCCTATCCTGTGAGGTTGCTGACTCTTATCCACTCCTTTCACATGTTTGCTTGTTTCTTTTAGTTTGAGTAGTACTTGCTTGTGCATGGTAGTTAGGGGGTTATTAGAGAGTTTAGAGATGGCATCCCAATCTGAGACTACCACTCAAGAGGTCCCTTTCCAAGGTGTACCTTTTGTATTCCCTCCAAGTGAAGGTATTGGTCCTCCCTTTATTGCCACTCTAAATCTTCCTGGATTAACTATAGGATTACTAGTCTGGCCTTTTAATCCAGTAATTCCTGTTACACCTAATGCCTCAAATGTCATGTCTCCTCTAGGAGAGGATCGAACTCAACCTAATGCCTCTCCTTCTTCGTCGGTTGTTGTTTTACCCCTTTCTTTTTCTTCGCTTGACCAAAGCTCTATGGTTAGTAGTCATGTGGATAAGAAGAAGAAGAAAGGGAAGGGTAGGAAGAAGAAGGATAAGAAAGAGAAAAAGCAGCAACCATCTGTTCTTGATGGTGCTTGTTCTAAGAGAACACTCGAAAAACCCAAGTTCCCTTGTAAGTTTTGCAAGGGGGGCCACCTTCTTAAAGAGTGTCTCGGTCTCTCCCATATACAAGAAGAGTGTTCTAAAAGTTCCAAACCATCTGTGTCATCAAACTCTGATCATCATGTTAACGATACCCCCTCAACCAGTGACCCATTGGTAAAAGGTCATAAGGGTAAAGTCTTGTATCCTTATTTGATATGCAAGGCTATGCATCATACTTTTCTTTGTCCAAGCATGGATGAAGCTTGGTGTTGGTTGGAAAATATTATTGATCGTCAACAGGTGATTCCAACAAGTGATAGTAAGTTATCCCTTGATTCCTCACTGGTTGACCAAGTGATCAATTCAGTTTCATCTATAATAGATCCCACTCTTCCTTCGGAGAGTGAAGTGGTTGATTCGATGTCATTTCCACCCGATCCTGCTCTTTCATCAGAGACTATTAAGACTGAAGTAGTCACTTTGACCAAATCTTCATCTTGTTCTTCTCTTCCAATAGAGAATGAACTAAAACCTGCTGAAGTTTTTATGCTTCGTTATGATTGTTATCGACAAGAGGAAATTTTTTCTATTTTGATAGAACCCTCTCCGAGTAGTGAGGTTATTTCCTTTGACTAGAGTAACCTAACAGAGTCTCGCCTCATTCGAGTCTTCCTTTCCAGATAATTGTGAATGTTACTTCTAGGCGGATACTTCACACTATTGTTGACGAAGGGGCTTCTATTAGTATTATATCCTCAACTGCTTGGAAAGCTTTAACTTCTCCTCAGCTTGTGCCAGCCATCGATCAGATACTGCCTTTTAATCAAAGACCTATAGAGCCTTTAGGGATCATTCCTCATTTTCCTATTACATTAGGAGGGAAAACTATTTGTATTGATGTTATGGTGGTCCAAGGTCCTTTATATTTCAATCTGCTCCTTGGACGTGATTATGTTTATGCCATGAAGGCTATTGTGTCCACACTCTTTAGAGTTATGCATTTTCCCCATGATGGGAAGATTTTGACCATTGATCAACTTTCCTTTGTTACACTTAACCATCACGTTACTCCTAGTAATCAAACTGCCCTGAATGTGCTGCATGTTCTTTTGGTCCCTTCCCCTTCTCCTAGTTAGCTTCTTCCCATCAAAGGTAAAATGTGGGGCATGGCTCTAATATATGGACATCATAATGGAGCTAAGCCGCTAGCTTTCATGTAATGGAGGAAACCTACCAACCTCTGGACATCATGTTCAGTAGGAGCAGGTTTTAGAGCATAGTTTACTTTTGGTTTCAAGCTCATTAAAAAATAAAACCACTCCTTCAGCATAGTTTACCCTTTTGGTTTCAATCTTGCATAAAAATGAAACCATGTTGTGAGCATAGTTTCCATTCTATGTCAAGCTTGTTAAAAAATGAAACAGATGCCTTTGAGAAAAGTTCCCATTCTATGTCAAGCTCGTTAAAAAATGAAATGGATTTCCTCAAGCATAGTTTACCTTTTGGTTTCAATCTTCCATAAAAATGAAATCATTCTTGAGCATAGTTCATTTTCTATTTCAAGATTGTTAAAAAATGAAGTAGGTTTCCTTAAGCATAGTTTACCTTTTGGTTTCAAGCTTGCATAAAAATGAAACCATGTTCCAAGCATAGTTACCTTCTATTTCAAGCTTGTGTAAAAATGAAATAGATCCCCTTCCCTTGAGTCAAGTCTTCCCTTTAGTGTAAGAACTTGAACCTTCTTTTCACCTACCTAATTCTCGTTCTTCCTACCCCCCTGGTGAACATTTTCACATTAGTAACTAGGTTTTTACGTTGGTTATGGAAGAAGAATCCTCAGATGAAAAGAAGCTTGGGGGCATGTCAAGACACTAACAACCATGCTAGGGGTAAGCTTCTGTAGCAATCATGCTGGGGGAAATATTCCAACCTCTATATATCATCTTAATGGGATTTTTCAAGCATATTTTACCCATTGGTTTCGATCTTGCGTAAAAATGAAACCAATATTCGAGCTCGTTAAAAAAAGTAAGATGGTGTTGAGCTTACTTTTCATTTTTCACGCTCTGGTTAAAACATGAAAAGTGGTTTGATCTTAGTTTATTACTTTTTCATGCTCTGGATTCAAACATGAAAAAGTCTAATAGAGTCTTCTTTAAGCTCTTTTCGGACTCTTAAAATGTGAAAAGATAGTCGAGTGATCTTGTCTTCTTCATGCTCGTTAAAGAATTTGAAGATTCATCTCTCTGACGGTAGGTTATCTCTTTTTCAGTTCGGATAGACTATTTACGAAAAAGGAACACTCCATCCAATCATGACTGGAAGAGTTCTCTCTAAGGTATTATTTTACACTTTTTCGGGCCTTAGGGACTAAATCATATGAAAAAGGACCCTTTGGAGTCTTCTTCCGTAATCGTTCAGACTCTCTAAACATGAATGATACCAAGTTTTCTTTCATTGGACTCCTTAAGTTAAACATTGAGAGACCCTTTTTCGGGAACGAACCCCTCCTCTCTTAGGTTCGTAAAACATATGAGTTTGGACTTGTCTTCGGACAAGCTATACTGAGTGTTTGTTACCTTCTTTGGACTCGTAAAACCAAAAAGAGGCACTCATCGATCATGATGGGGAAAATGGGAAGGGAATCATTTTACAAATTAATGGCAGTACTTTGTCATTACCTTTGAACATGGAAATTGTCTGCATATCATGTCAGTCAATTAGGTGTTCAGCTGATCTCCGTGATGATCCACTTTCATGAGTCATATCATTCCTTTGAGTCTTTCAGGAGAATGCATTGTCCACTTTCACATCGTGAATTTGTCTCGTTTAGTCATGTTTCCAAGTCTTGTGTCGTGCCGCCCGATGTTCAAATGGAAGTGGAAGAAGTTTACCTCTACAGTCAAAACAGTCTTTGTGTCAGTACTTTTGAGTTAGTCTTGTGGTTACTATATTCACATCATTCCAGAACTATGTTCCAAGTTTTGTGTCGTCGATGTGGGACTCATCATGTCCCTCCTTCGACGAGACTATCCCCGTCGACATCAACTCATTATCCAGGAAATAGTCTTAGAAACAAAAAACTTAGTACCTTGAGGTCTGCATGCCTTAATGATAGATTCTCTCGCTCTCAACATAGGTCCACATCATTGACCTTTGATCGATATAATCGACTGGGTGTTCAACATCAGGACATCTATTCACACTTAGTATATTGTACTAGGGTACCTTGGGAATCATTGACATTAATGGTGATCTCCCTCGCACCTGTTAATGGTTCACATCATTGATCGGTAATCAAGTGGTTTCTACCATGTTCGACTTCATATCATTGTAATCAAATGGATAGATTCATACTTTGTGTAAGATGAGACGAAGACCCTGGGTATTTGTTTAGTGCTCATTGCTTTCCCCAGGTTGCGATGGAGCTTTGTATATCTAGCATGGATCCACATTTGTATGGTCATGGCTATGCTCAAATTTGCATATGTATGACATAGATCTACATTGTACATCTGGTAGTTATGTCCAATTTTGAGTCCTCTATCACATGGATCTACATTGTATTCTAGTAGCCATGTTTGTTTATTCCTTCCATGGATCTACCTTGTATTGGTCTGTAGCCATGAGTTGGTTACTTGTGTCTATGAGTCAAATGTATTGATGTACTACAGATGCCTACTTGACGATATTCTCTGATCGAACTGACATTTTCACCTTGAACCAACAACTTGTTCTCTCAAAGCTCTCATATATCATATCCCTCTAAGACTCATGCTTTGGGGGGCATTTTGCTATGCCCAAATCCTATCACCACCATGTGATAAGACCTATTTTTCCCTTAATCCCAGCACTTGGAGTGGAAGCCTATCCTATTTTTCAATCTTACATGAAAATACTCAGCACTGTGCTTTCCCTGTAAACCATGAGCGATACCTTGCTTGAACCACCTACACCTTGTGTTCCATAGGAGGTGCCACCGCCCATGGCCTTTAGTCCGTAAGTGTTTCTTATCTAAACCGCTCTGTCATAAGAGAAGAAAAGCGGTACCCTGGGTAAAATGGTAAAAAGAGAAGTTTCTCAAGGCTTCTAGATCATGAGCTTCGTGTCCTCCCTTATCCCTATCATAGTGGGTCAGTTGAGCTCGAGATCCCCCATCATAGGATCTTAGAGGCCACCTCACCCACAAATATCTCAACTATCCCTATCCATTGATCATTATAAATACAAGCTCATGTCCATAGTTGAGGGGGGGAACTATAGAGGTATTGTTATGATGTTGGATTGACTACTTGGCCCTAGCCATTGGAGAGAATAGAGAGCAAATTTGGAGCTTATGGGGATGAAGTGTTGGTCTCATGGAGATGCATGTCGACACTAAGGCTTAATTGGTTGTAAACTTCTCCATACATCTTAATGCAAAGCTGATTTTCGTCCCACATTACTATTTTTTTTATTTCACATGTACATGTTGTTAGATTCCTTAGTCACTAACATGGTTAAGTAGATGATGTACTAGTAACTTTGATGTGTTTGCATGTTTGATCTGGTTGCAGGTACAAAGGTTCACTATTGAAGCAACATTCCAGGTGTCTAGGACATCCAAGGAGGGTCTTCATCCTTTGTTGTTCACTCATTTGTTCTGGACCTAAACCATTCATACCAGAGGAATAGCTTCTATCCGCAGAAGGTGAAATATTCCTAGTTACACCTAGTTAAGAGGGAGTGTTAATGTATTTGTAACTTTAGAATGTATTCACTTGTATATCTTATGTATTGTATCCCGATGTTTATTCTAGGAAGTATCTGTAATGTAATTCAGTCATGTCATGCCCCGATGTTCCTATCGAGAGATTCAATAATGTAAACAAGTCATGTAAAGTCATAGAGGGTAACCCTCCTTATTGATCAAGGGTTAAAGTCCCCGCAGTTGTGGGGCCCTAGGGTTATTAGACTCTCCTAGAGAATTCGAACCTAGTGGGTTATTGTCAAGTCGAGAATTAGTTTAGATAGAGAGGGAGCCTCTCTATTTAACACACATTCATTCATAGTCACTCACACTTAGTTGTAGTGCATAACTGAGAGAGAGAGGGAGAGAAGAAGATGGGACAAGAGAGAGAGAGACTACTGATGTCGGGAGATCATCTTACTGTCTTTGGGTTTTACTTTTGGTGTTGATTCTATCTTTGAGGAAGTTGAGTGGTTTTCTCCTTTATGGTTTCCCTGAGGAAAATATTTGTTTTCATTGTCTCATGTGATTGATTGTTGTGATTTTTATTCTCTCAGATAAGATCCTAATATGATATAGCTAAATGTTAAAATTCTAACATGGTATCAGAGCTAACCTGATTCAATCAAGGATCATCTCATACCTCAAGTGTCCTCTCTAAAGACACCTAAAGAGATGTTTGATTCCATGACCAAGTTATTTACAGGGAAGAACATAAACTGGAAGATGACTCTAAGAAATGAATTGAAGAATGTAAAGATCCAGAATGTGGAGACCATCTGGTCTTACTTTACAAGGGTCTCTCAGATCAAGGAATAGCTTGAAGCAGTAGATGAAGAAGTAGAGAATGCAGAAATTGTGATGACCACCCTGAATGGTCTCCCTAGGGCATGGGAATCTTTCATTCAAGGGATTTGTACCAAAAATAAGCTATTCAAGCTTAGCATATTGTGGGAGGAGTTCTCACAAGAAGAAGCTCGAATATTAGCTCGAGAAGAAAAGATGGGAAGTGAAGATCAAGCTCTCACTATACAATCCAAGAAAAGCTAAAGAGACCATCACAGAGGTAAGCACTCTCATCAGAAGAATAACACTAGAAAATATAACAAAGATTTGTCTAAGTTCATTTTATATACATGTGATGAAAGAGGACACCTTGCAAGTAATTGTCCTAGAAACAAAGCTAGATCTCACAAGAGGAAGGGAAACAAGAAAAGACATCATGCTCATGTTGCAGAAGATGATGAGCCTTCCAAGAAGAGAATCAAACAAGACAGTGATGATTATTCAAGTGATGAAGAATATGTTTTGATTTCCGCTCTCATGGGAAACATCACACATGGAAGCAATGATTGGCTTATAGACAGTGGGGCTTCCAAACACATGATAGGATTCAAAGAATCATTTGTGAAATTATCAGAACATGAATCACCCCACAAGGTGAAACTTGGGGATGACTACCAGTATCCAATAAAAGGTAGTGGAGAATACTCTTACAAATTAGACTCTGAAATTCTATGAAAATGAAGGATGTCCTATTTGTACCAGGACTAAAGAAGAACCTTCTCTCCATCTCTGCATTAGATGCAAAAGGAATGAGAGTAGCATTTATAGATGGCCAAAAGGAAATATTATTGATGATGCAGTAGTAATTGGAGAACAATAGGGAGCACTATACAGATTAAAAGGGACAACTAGAACAGGCTTTGGTTCATGACTCAGTAGAACCAAATGAACTTTGGCATAGAAGGCTCACACATGTACACTATAGGGCACTACCACTTGCAACCAAAGCTATTGAAGGCCTTCTAGAAACACAAGCAAAACATGGAGTATGCAAGGGATGTGTGAAAGGAAAGAACAAAAAGAAGACATTTCCAAGTAGCGAAAGAAAAGCTAAAGGAATCTTGGAAATCATTCGCTCCGATGTAGGCGGTCTAATGTCATCTAGTTCATTAAGCGGGTATGTATACTATGTTTCTTTCATTGATGATTTTTCTAGGAAGACATGGATATACTTCATGAAGAAAAAATATGAAGTATTCAGCAAGTTCAAGGAATTCAAAGCCTTGATCGAAAACTACACAAACAAGAAGATAAATATTTTTCGATCAAACAATGGCGGAGAATTCACATCAAATGAATTCACGGAACTATGTAGAGATTCAGGGATTAAGAGGGAGTTGACCACTCTATATAATCCACAACATAATGGGGTTGCAGAAAGGAAGAATAGAATGATCATGGAAGCTACAATGGAAAAGCTTCATGATCAATATCTTCCCATGCATCTATGGGAACAAGCGGCTAGAACAACTATATGTACAATACCGTACTCCACACAGAGCACTCGAGAATAAGACAACTAAAGAAGCATTTTTTGGAAAGAAACCAGAATTCATTCATCTCAGAATATTTGGCTGTCCAATATACATTCACATTCCGAAAGACAAGAGGACAAAGTTAGATCCTTCAGGATGGAAGGATATATTTGTGGGATACTCTGAAAGCTTGAAGGCTTATAGAATATACTTCCCAGGATTCAAGAAGATCAACATTAGGAGGGACGTAACATTTGATGAAGATTCAGCTTACAACAAATGTAGAATGAGACCTGTTGAAGAACCTGTAGAAACAGAAGTACCCAGAATTCATGATACAATCATGAACGATGCAACTCAAGAAGAAGATTGAGAAATAGAAGAACCTCAAGAACCTATAGATCCACCTCAAGAGAAGAATCCTCACAAGAGGAAACCTACTTGGGTACAAGAAGCTATCCAAGGTGCAGAAAGATATGGGGCTCCATAACAGATACACAGAGAGAGGAAAAGGACCAGGTCCTGCTTCGGTTATGTAACCCTATTATGTGAATTCATCGATAAAGAACCTTCCTATTATGAAGAAGCAACAGAGAAGAAAGAATGGAAGGATATTATGATCGAAGAGTGTCAATCGATCATGAAGAATGATAGTTGGGATATTGTCCCAAGACCAAAGGGGAAGTCTGTTGTGAGTTCCAAATGGATATATAAGATCAAGCATGCTGCAGATGGTAGCATAGAGAAATATAAAGCAAGATTTGTGGCTTGTGTTTTCTCCCACAAAGAAGGAATAGATTATGAAGAGAATTTTTCTCCTGTAACCATATATACTTCCATCAGAGCAGTACTTTCTTTAGCTGCAGTAATGAAATGGAAAGTACACCAAATGGATGTCAAGACATCTTTCTTGAATGGTGTAGTAAAAGAGGAAGTATATGTGGAGAAGCCACTCAGGTTTTAGACACATGACCAAAAGACTTATGTGTGTAATTTAAAGAAAGATCTGTACGATTTGAAACAGGCACCCAGGACATGGTACAGCATAATTGAAAGTTTCCTATCAAGTTTGGGCTTTACCAAGAGTAAATTGGATTCCAACCTTTACTACAAGGTTGAAGAAGGGAACCTAGTGATACTCCTAGTGTATGTAGATGATCTATTTGTAACAGGTAAGGATGGGTTGATTGTTGATACAAAGAGGAATCTTGTTGCCGAGTTTGAAATGAAGGAATTGGGTATGATGCACTACTTTCTAGGCATGGAGGTGTGGCAGAATGCAAATGGAATTTCCCTGGGACAAGGAAAGTATGCAGTAGAGATCCTTAAGAGGTTCAAGATGATGGACTGCAAGGCCATGACCACACCTATGGCATCTAACCTGAAGTTATTGACTGATGCTACGATGTATCGTCAGATGATTGGGTCCTTGATGTACCTAATGAATACGAGACCAAATATTTTCTTTCCTATGAACACATTGATCCAGTTCCTGACGGATCTGAGACATGTTCACTTGATTGTTACAAAGCATATTCTGAGGTACCTGAAGGGTACAGTTGATTATGGGCTAAATTATGAAGTGAATCAGAATATTAACTTGGATGGTTATGTGGATTCAGATTGGGTAGGCAATGCCATTGATAGAAAGAGCACTTCAGGATGTTGCTTCAATATGGGATCAAGTGTGATCTCCTAGTTTAGCAGGAAGCAATCCTGAGTGGCACTGAGTACAGTCAAAGCAGAGTATGTTGCAGCTTGTTCGTCTAGTTGGGAGGAAGTGTGGTTGAGAAAGCTACTATCTGACTTGTTTGATCTCCAGATGGATGCTACTTGTATATATTGCGACAACCAAAGCTGTGTGAAGCTGTCAAAGAACCCAGTGTTCCATGACAAGTCAAAGCATATTGAGATCAAATATCACTATATTAGGGATATGGTACAAAGAGGAGCAGTGAAGCTTTAATATGTTGTGATGGACGAGAATATAGTTGATGTACTAACCAAACCATTAGCTAGAGTAAAGTTTGAGTACATCGGGGAGAAGCTTGGTGTTCACCAGATCGAGGTTCCCTCCAAAGGGAATTGATGTGTCTATTGGCCTTTATTACATGGTGGAAGGCTGATCTTCACATGATCAGATGCAAGTGTAGAGATGCTCTGATGTGATTGTAGGTTGTGTTACCACATGATCAGTGCAGATATATTATGATGTGATTGTGGGATGTGGTCCCACATGATCAGTGCAGAGCCATTCTAATGTGATTAAGGGATGTGTTCCCACATGATCATATATAAGTGCAGAGATGCTCTGATGTGATTGTAGGTTGCGTTACCACATGATTAGTGCAGAGATATTATGATGTGATTGTGGGATGTGTTCCCACATGATCAGTAGAGAGCCATTCTAATGTGACTGTGGGATGTGTTCCCACATGATCAGAAGTAAGTGTAGATCCTTTCTGACAAGATGAGGTCGAATGTAAGTGTAGAGCCTTTTTGACAATATGAGGTCAAATGTAAGTGCAGTGCCTGTCTTATAAGATGAGGTCAGATGTAAGTGCAAAGCCTTTCTAAAAAGATGAGGCCATATGTAAGTGTAGTTCCTTTCTGACAAGATGAGATCGAATGTAAGTGTAGAGCATTTCTGACAAGATGAGGTCATATTTGAGTACTTGGCCTTTATAACATGGGTTTTGGATGTATTCCTCCCATGGTCAAATGTGAGTGCTAGGCATGCCTTTCTGACATGGTTCTTGGAAGTGTTTGTCCCATGGTCAGATGTAAGTTTTGGGCAGGCCTTTATGACATGGTTCATTCCATGGTCAGATATAAGTGTTGAAGACGATGAATACCTACATGAAGGCTAGGCCTACAACCAGCATGAAAAAGGGTTGGCTTTGTAGAACTTCCTGTGACGAGTAGAATTGAGATAGCACCAGTGATGATGACCCAATAATGATCAGTAGTGATGATCCAAATCAAGTAATGATCCTGACTTGATGATGATCCAATGATGCTCCAGATCAATTGATGATCTAGACTTGATGATGATCTAGTGATGCTCCAGATCAAGTGATGATCCAGACTCGATGATGATCCAGTGATGATCTAGATTCGTTGATGATCCACACTTAATAAAGATGACTTGAATATTTCGATGACTTGATGATGATCCAGATGATACAGAGAAGAAGACTTGTGCTGATAAATTGTGTCGAGAGAATACCTTCGTAGTTTAGAGGGAGTGTTAATGTATTTGTAACTTTAGAATGTATTCACTTGTATATCTTATGTATTGTACCCCGATGTTTATTCCAGGAAGTATCTGTAATATAATTGAGTCATGTCATGCCCCGATGTTCCTATCAGGAGATTCAATAATGTAAACAAGTCATGTAAATTCATAGATTGTAACCCTCCTTATTGATCAAGGGTTAAAGTCCCCACAGTTGTGGGGTCCTAGGGTTATTAGACTCTCCTAGAGAAGTCGGCCCTAGTGAGTTATTGTCAAGTCGGGAATTAGTATAAAAAGAGAGGTAGCCTCTCTATTTAACACACACTCATTCATAGTCACTCACACTCAGTTGTAGCGCATAACTAAGAGAGAGAGAAGAAGTTGGGACAAGAGAGAGAGAGACTACTATTGTCGAGAGATCGTCTTACTATCTTTGGGTTTTACTTTTGGTGCTTATTATATCTTTGAGGAAGTTGTGGTTTATGGTTTCTCCACAGAAAATATTTGTGTTCATTGCCTCATTTGATTGATTGTTGTGCTTGTTATTCTCTCACATAAGATCCTAAGATCATATAGCTTAAATGTTAAAAATCTAACATGAAGAGGAATCTATAGCAATAAGATATCAAAGATGAGAGGTCAACTATAGAGATCAGAGATGGATTTCGAAGAAGGACATATTCCATACAACCCTGAAGAGTATTTTGGAAGAAGAGAATCTAGGACAAATGGACACAAGAGAAGTAGTGAAGCCTTAATTTTGGAAGATTCAGTAAGAAAGTTCATAGAAGATAATGAATGGATCATTCAAATTCAAGAAAAAAACATGTATGATCTGAAACAATTACAAAGAAACAAAATAACTCCAAGAAATAATTGACATGCGAGAAGACATGTAACAAGAATATATTATGATTCATATCTAGATCATCCTCAAGAAGACCTCATCATATTCCCTTTGCAATGAAGAAGAAGAGGTATTCATCAAGAATCTAAAAAAATATCCCTGAAAGATCCCTAGTAAGATATAAGAAGAAAAGGTTTGCACAAAATGAACTGGTGAAAGAACTTATAAGAATCAAACCCCCAACCTTTGATGGAGAAGCGAAGCAAGGTGAATATGTTGAATCTTGGTTGTTGGGACTTACCAAGTTATTCAAGTTGCATCAGTACACGTCAAACATAAAAGAAAGGGTATCCATCTACCATTTGCAAGGTAAAGCATCCATTTGGTTGGATTGGCTAGTCAAGATGAAATATATTGATGAAGAAAGAATATCTTGTAGAAAATTAAAGAAATTATTCCATAAGGAATATCTCTCATAGAACTATTATGACAAGAATATGGAGGAGTACTTTGAACTCAAGTTGGGTAGAATGACCATGGAATATTATGAGAAACTATTCCTAGAACTATTGAAGTATGCAGATTTCATAAAGGATGAGAAAGTGAAGATTCAGAAGTTCCTCAGTGGTCTACTAGATTCCTATAAGGAGAAGATCTAGTTTGATGAACCAAAGACCCTTAAATATTACATTTGGAAGGAAAATCATCTATATGGTCATAATAAGAACAAAGCTCCATATAAGAAGGATTGGAAAAATAATAAAAGTGAAAAGGAGGAACAGAGAAAGAAAGGATTCAAGACTCCATCATTAATAAATAGTAATAATTCCTATCAGAAAGAGAAAAGAAAAACCAAAGGAGAAGAACATTCAGAAAGAAAGCGAAGACCACCTATTGAGTGTTGGATATGTAAGGAGAATCACTATGTCCGGAAGTGTACACATAATGGAAGTACCGTTAACAACATTTAAAAGACTCAAGTGTTGTTGATGTTGGAAGAAGTATTCCAAGAATCTATGCAACCATGGATGGTAGACAAGTTAATCATGAGTCTCGGATGATTGAGGTAGAAGGTAAGGTTGTTATTGTACCTATAGCTATTATGATTGATTATGGAGCTATCCATAGTTACATTGCACATAACATAGTTGAGATATGTTTCTTGAAGAAAAGAAAGATTGAGACAGTAGGTCTAGTGCAATTGGCTACATGTACCAAGAAGAAGGTCATAGAAGCAGTAAGAAAGTGTCCTTTGAAAATGAATAGGCAAACTTGAACATCATACCTTTATGTTCATACGATGTATTTATTGACATGGATTGGTTGGATGCACATCAAGCCATACTTGATTGTCACAACAAAACTTATACTTGTCTGAATGAAGAAGGAAATCAAGTGACAACGAGAGGCATACCTAGACCCATATCTTTGAGATAGATCATAACTTTGTAGTTGAGAAATTTTTTCAGAAAAGGTTTACATTTGTATGCAGGTCATGTGGAGGAGCCAAAAGAAGGAAAAGAACCAAAGTTACAAGACTACCTAGTGTTACAATAATTTGTAGATGTATTTCAAGAATTGCTAGGAATTCCACCTGAGAGAGAGATGGATTTCACTATTTATTTGGTGTCAAGTGCAGTTCCTTCATCTAAAACACCTTACAAAATGAACACTCTATAATTAAAAGAGTTGTATATGTAGCTAGAAGATTTATTGAAGCAAGGTTACATAAGACCAAGTGTGTCACCTTGGGGAGCTCCTATGTTGTTTGTAAAGAATAAAGATGGAACTCTAAAACTATGTATATGTCATAGACAATTGAACAAAGCAACAATCTAAAACAAGTATCCCTTTCCAAGGATTGATGACTTCTTTTATAAGCTATGAGGAGCCAATGTATTCTCAAAGATAGACTTGAGATCAGGATATCACCAAGCTAGAATCAAGAATCATTAGAGGAAATTTGGGGTCTAAAATGGGCCTTATAAGAAAAAGAGCCATTTTTGCATTGGAATTCAAGGACAAATATAATTTGAAGAAAATGAGTCAACCATAATGGTTGACTTGGCATATTTGTCATAAAAAAACTACTTTTTGTTTTCATATTTTCAAGTTATCTCCAAGTGGTTTTACTCAAATTTCAAGCGAGAGTACAGCTCATGGGATGTGGAATTCAATTCCACATATAACAATTACCCACACTACATACTTTTGATGGAACCCACTCCACAAAAATGAGAAATAAATTTTCAAAAAAAGGTGTTACTTGAAAGTAACACGGCTTTTAATGTATGCAGTTTGTATACTCATTGGATGTGGAATTGAATTTCACATCCAATGAGTGCTCCCACTCAAAATTTGAATAAAACTATAGGGAGATGAGTTGAAAATACGAAAAAAATAGTTATTGTGTCTTTTCCTTCAAAATTTATAATATTATTTTATTCTTTTCCTTAGGAGGCCCATTTTAGAGCTTAAATTTCCTCTAATGGAAGACATCAATAAGACATCATTAAGACTAGGTGTGGTCTTATGAGTTCACAATGGTACCTTTTGGATTGAAAAATGCATCAACAACATTAGTGTGTCTAATGAATGGTGTTTTCAGGAAGTATTTGGATAAGTTTGTAATTGTATTCTTGGATGACATACTTATCTATTGCAAGTCAGAAGAAGAAAATGAAGATCATCTAATATTGGTGATTTAAGTACTTAGAGAACAATAGTTGTATACCAAGCTAAGTATTCATTCTATTAGATTAAAATCCACTATTTGGGGCAGATCATATCATGAGAAAGCATCTCAATGGATTGTGAAAAGATAAGATCTATAATTGAATGAAGGACACCAAAGAATGCATCAAAAGTAAGACCTTTTATGGGGTTGGCATGGGACCACCAAAGATTCATTGAAGGTTTCTAAAAGTTATCTCCTACCATTACATATTTGTAGAAGAAGGGTGTGAAGTTTCAATGGAATTCCAAGTGTGAATATAGTTTTCAGAGACTCAATGAAATTCTTATGAGTGCACCAATTCTAAACATTGTAGATCCTAATGAAAGCTTTGTAGTATGCATCAATGCATGTAATAAAGGAATTGGTTGAGTGTTAACTCAAAATGGCCATGTAATCAGTTATGAATTGATAAAGCTAAAAGAACATGAATAGAACTATGCCACTCATGATCTTGAGCTTGCAACCATCGTTCATGTCTTGAAGATGTGGAGACACTACTTAATGGGTAATAAGTTTGAATTAAGGACTGATCATGATGATTTGAAGTATTTGTTTGAGCAACATACCTTGAATAAAATACAGAGAAGGTGGATGGAATTTCTATCTGAATATGACTTTGATATCAAGCACATCAAAGGAAAGGAGAATAAGGTAGTTGATTCCCTTAGTAAGAAGATACATGTGATGTATGTAGTAGCTATCAGTACTGGTACATCATATTTGAAATATAAGATCATTGAATCCAATGCTACATATGAACATCACCAGCAGGTAAGAGATGAATTGCAACAGCATAAAGTACCACCAAACTTTGATAAGTATAGGTTAGAAGAGAATGGAATCCTCATGCATAAGGACAAAGTTTATGTGCCAAAACCTCGATATACAAGGAAGATGGTTATGAAATAGATGCATAATGTGTCTTATGCTGGACAGTTTGGTTATCAAAAGATAGTAGCAACAGTGAGGAATTATTACTATTGGTCAAGAACTAAGAATGATGTTGCAGAATACATAGACAGATGTATGGAATATTAGAAGGTTAAAGTGGAGCATAAACATCCAATTGGTTTGTTGCAACCATTACCAATACCTGAATGGAAGTGGGATGCAGTGACAATAGATTTCATTGCAAAGTTTCCTAATACAAGACTACAGAATGACGCCATTATGGTGGTGGTGGACAAGTTGACTAAAGCTACACACTTTATTCCAGTAAAGACAACTCATAATACAGTTAACATTGCATACATCTATATGAAAGAGGTTTCCTGACTACATGGAATTATGAAATCTAAAATGTCAAAAAAAGATGCAAATTTTACTTCTAACTTTTGGGAAGGATCGTTTGAAGGATTTGTCGCAAATATGAATATGAGTACAACATACCATCCTCAGACAGATGGTTAGATAGAAAGAATCAATCAGGTGATTGAGTATATGTTGAGAATGTATGTGATGGATTATCCATCCAAGTGGGACGATGATTTGCAATTGGTATAGTCTTCCTATCATAATGGATATCATGCCTTTCTGAATATGAGTCCTTTTGAGGCATTATATGGTAGAAAGTGCAATAATCATATTTGTTGGGATAATCCAACAAACATAATCATCATTGTACCTGAAATTCTAAAGGACATGGAAGATCAGATGATTAAGATCAAGCATAATCTGAAAGCAGCTCAAGATAGATAAAAACATTATGCACATAAAAAATGAATTGAAAGACAGTTTAAAGTTGAAGATCGTGTATTTTTAAAATTTAGACCCGAAAAGAGATCCTTGAACTTGGGGAATTATTCCAAGCTAGCTGCTAGATACTGTGGACCCTTTGGCATCTTAGATAGGATAGGTCCCATTGCATATGAGCTTGCATTTCCTGCTTGCATAAAAGTGATAATGTATTTCATGTATCTTTGTTAAAAAAGTACATAATTCATTTCATGTATATTTGTTGAAATATTATATACTTGATGTTAATCATGTGATGTTTGGAATGTGATTTAGGTGGAATCTCAAGGGGATTTTCTAGTACAATCAATTTCCATATTGGGAATAAAATTCAAGTTGCTACCGAATTGAGAGATCATGAAGGTAAAGGTTCAATGTACCCATTACAGTATTGAAGATACTATGAGGGAGGCATACCCTCATATTTTTTAAATTTTGTGTTGCAACATGTATGTAATAAATATGAATCAAAGACAATGCATTTTTTTAAGAGGGAGAGGTGTAATACCCTATATGTTAAGCCATGGACATATGTTATGTTTTTTTGTTATTGTGGCACAAGGTGTTGGTACTATGGACTATGACATTATTATTATTATTATTATTATTTAATAAATAACTAGCTCAACATGGACAACTAATGGTAATGGTGGGACATGGATACCACATGTGAGAGGGTTGGGGACTAGGAGTTGTTTCTCTCCCTAACATTACTTGTTGGACACTATTTTTTATTATTTTAGTTTATGGAGGTACTATTACACCCTCTTTGATGTTTAGTGGGACCCTCTTGGCTAGTGTGCTTAACTTGGCTATTCCAAGCCTCTTTTGATCCTCCTCGTGCTCTCATGTGCCCTCAATAGCTATTTTTAGCCTACACCCCTTGAAAAAGTGTAAACCCCCTCTTGTTTCACCTTTTTCTATTCTAGGAAAGGGAATTTATAATTGCAACCTCTCTCATGAATTGAGTAACCCCTAGTGAATTTGAGTTACCTCTCTTGGAATTCGAGTCACTCTCTTGGAAATTTGAATGTCTATAAAAGGATTCAAATTGGCTCTATTTCACTCGTCTTCTCTCTCTCTGAGCTCTCCAGTGCATGGATTTCTCTCTTGTCTAGGAAATACATGATCTCAAGTAGGATATGCATTGTATTGCAGGAATATTGAAGGCCTTGTAGTGATGTTTGAATACCATGTAATGGGGATCGAAGATTAATATATGCTTACACAACATGGGTCCTTCTCCCATTGCATGTCTATGTCCAATATAGCTTGTAAAGCTTGGGTGAGGGTGGTGATATCTTGACGTATTTTGTAGTGAGGGGAGTCACAACTCACTATGTAGTGTAGATGGAAGGAAACATTCATATGGTGAAAGGTGTAGTCGAGGTATTCTCATGGTGTTGAGAAGGGCGAAACCATATGTTTTGTTTCAAATATTTAGGATCATTTATGGGTTGTGATACATGCTCCATTGTGTCCAGAATGTCATTTCTAGTAAGGAATACTTTTTGTTTCATTAAAAAAGGTTCTTTTTTGATTGAGATACAATTGTTTTTGTTTGATAGTGTTCCTGGTGTTGAGATGAGCGCGCCATACCTTTTGGTTTAAGAGTACCTCTCATGTGGATCTATGGCCTCATCTCAGGGGTGATTTTCATGCTGAAATATTCATGAGCATGGCATATCTATGGATGGGTGGAACATTGACCTGTTGAAGCTAGTTGCTTTTCATTAAGATCAGTATTTTGTTATATGTTTATTTACAACAATTTATGATATATATGTGCTCATGGATTTGATTGTGTTGTCGTTTCTGTGGATGTGGGTGGAAGCCATGAGATTTGGTATATTTATTTTTTATATGGATGTAGATGGAATCCTTCATATTTGGTTTTATTTATGTTAATGTGGTTGATTGTGGAAACTTGTAGATCTATCTATTTACATTGTTTATGGTGGCTTGCAAATCTTATTATATTAAAGTTTAAATGGATGTAATAGATCTAATATTTCATGTTTGAAATCATGTTAACGAATCGATCAGATATGGTTTCATTTCATGCTTGCATTTACCTTGCATAGCATGTGTATTAGGGAATGAACTGCATTTGTGTTCTTGCATTTCATGTTAAAAGGATGAATGTTTTATTTTAGTGGCTCTTTGGCATGCTGGAATAGCCCTAGTTTCCCTTATTTTTTTGTGCATTACCTTAATCCACCATTCCCCTTGGGTTTCTAAGTGTCCTTGGCATTGGATTCTGGGCGGGTGGCATCACATCTGACTCTAGTCAACCTTTTGTAGTCGACTATCAACTTTTCAATTCAATTCACATGGACATAATATAACATTCCCAACACAAATTACCCTTTTTCCACTTGAATTTTGGGACCCTCCCATATTCAATATCATAAGAGATACTTTGGGAAAATACTTAAAGACTTCTCCAGAGACAGAGAAAAATCAATAACCTCTATGGCTCATATTTGTGTTGAAATGGATATTCTATAGGGTTTCCAGACCCTATCTTGATTGAAGTGGGGGATTTCCATTTTATGTTGAAAATCTATTACAATAACATTCCATACTATTTCACATAATGTAGGTTACATTCCCATCTCAAAATTAGTTTCCTGTATGCTAAATCATGTGAGGACACTGGAGGCACTCATATCTCTCCTGAACCTTATCATAGGAAGTTACATGAACTTTACCTTATATGCATGAAATTATTGTTGTTAATCATCCACTAATACACATCATGTTCCTCATTTTTTTGAATCATTCCTTTGCACACACCAATTGATCGATATCGAACCTTCCAATTTATGTCCCACGTGGTAAAACCACCAATCAGGTCTCAACCACATAAAAAAATGTTTGGATTGGTTTCTTCTAAAATATTATTTTATCCTATCCCTTCATGCCTCCAAAGATGACACGTTAAAACTTTCTCACTTTCACCACCATCCCATTTCACTAAATTTATCATCCTCCTCATCCAAACCCACACCCCCTTCAAATTTAACCCCCATTGATTAAAATACAAAGAATTTGGCTCTATCATGCAAGACTCATGATTCAATCAATTGAACACACAAAATTCTATACCTATGAAGGATTTACAAGCAAACCTCATCAAAATCCAAGGAAATACAAAGGAATGGGTTCATAAAACCTTCAAAAATGACAACACAACTCTAAATATAGTGGCATAAAAATAGAATTCTGAATGGATTCTATAGTTGTCTCTTCTATGAACAATGCTATTGTGGAGAAATTGAGCACATTGGAGAACGAAAAAACAATATCACTCGCCTAGAAGAAGGATAAATGGTGCATGAAGAGTTGTGCAATTTGGCTTAGTGAAGGTGACAATAATACAACATTTTTTCATAGGAAAGAAAATGACAGGAATGCCATTAACACCATTTGGAATGTCACGGATCAATAGGTTCAAGAGTGTATAGAAAATCAAACACTATAAGAGTATCTATTTGGAAATTCCCACAGAAAACATCCCAAATATACTAGAAATCATTGAATTCTTTGATAGGTGGCTTACCAATGAGCAGATTGATCAACTCCAAAAACCTATCACAAAAGAGGAAGTCTTCAATGCTTTACACTCTCTTTAGAAGGGAAAATCCCCTAATTCATACACGTGGAAAGTTGAACTTTTCATTCATTTTTGGGATTTGATGGCAGATTACCTTATTGTCATGTTTGAAGAGTGGAGGACTATAGGTAAATTCTATTCTCCTTTCAACTCCACCTTCGTAGAAAACATCCCTAAACAAGACTCTTGTGAAGGGTTTGAGCATTATCAACCTATATCCCTATGTACCTGCTTCTATAAACTTATTGTAAAGGTCATCTATAGGTGATTAAAACCATTTTTCTTGGCCAATATTTGTCCCAAAAAATATGGTTTTCTAGATAAGCGTGATATACATGGTGCCATATAGCTAGCCCAAGAAGCCTTGCACTCTATTAAAACCAAATCCCAGTCAGTGTTTATGTTGAAGATTTACCTATAAAAATATTTTGACAAGGATAACAGGATTTACCTCCACCTTATCCTCACACAGAACGAATTCCCTAAATATATCATAAACTGAATAAAGGATTGTTATCAAAATGTGTCTTTTCCATTATTTTCAATGGTTTCACATATTCTTTCTTTAAACCTACTCGTGGCCTTAGGAAAGGCTTCCCACTATCTCCTCTTCTCTTCCTCATTATTGTTGATGGTATGAGTCATTATATAAATCAAGAAAAAGTAATGGGTGATCTCACAAGAGTAAAAATAGCAGGTACAGAACACATAGTGCAGGTAGTATTCATAGATGACATCCTTATATTCAGAAAATCCTCCATGACAAAAGCTAAGTGTTGTGAATGTATATTAAATCTCTTCTCATCCACAACAGGTATGGAACTAAATGTCAAAAAATCATTAATATTTACCTTCCATGTTCCTATTTCTCTCCAACTTACACTCCTCAAAGTCCTTTTCACAGATGAATATGCTAACTCTTATTTTAAATACATAGGCTTTCTAATGAAGGAAAATGACTATAAGATTCAAGAGTGGTATTGGCTTATCGACGAGATAAAGAAGCATATGGGCACATGGTGTAACAAATGGATCTTGATGGCAAGTTGAGTCACATTGATTAAGAGAGTTATCAAAGCTAAACTTATATTATGGATGTCTTTGTATCTCATACCCTAAGTGGTTCTGAATAATATCTGGAAAATATGCTCTAACTACCTCTAGTCAAAGAATAAAGAGGAACAAAGTCCTTCCTTGTTTTGATGGGATATCATATGCAAACTAAAAATAATAGGGGAGCGGGGAATAAAATGTCTTCCTATTTTCTCCCAAGTATTTGTAGCCAACAGTTTGTGGAGACTACTCACTATGTCCGGGCCATGGAAGAAATGCATTCATCAAAAGTGCATTGCTCCCTTATTGATTATCTCATGGATGTGAATCGCTCGCTCTTCTCAAGCTAAAGGATCTATATTCTGGAGGGCCATAAACAAATCCTTTAAAATTATTGGTGACAACATTACTTGGGACCTAGGGAATAGTTGCAAATATTGGTGGGAGTGGATCCAATTATTGGCTTGGACATTGTTGATCTTCTGCCCAAGGAGATGAATCCAATTATACTCTCGCTACACGTAAAGTATTTATCATACATCTATGAAGAAAACCAAGATTCAATATGGTTTCCATCTTAGTGATCAGTGCAAAAAAACAGACTACAAGGAAAGGATGCAGAACTTTGGGAGAGATACATAACAAGATTGAAGATAAATCACATTATACTCTCTGGGGAAAAGGATAAATTAATGTGGACTTTCAATCCCGTAGGGGGAGTGTATCAAGTAATAATGGGCTACAATGTCTTAGCAAATGATTCAACTAATAACACACAATGGAGGTGGTATAAACTCTGGAAGCTCCATGTCCAACCCAAATCCAAAATCTTCTATTGGATTGTGCTAGACAATAAATTCCTCACTTGGGACAATCTACAAAAAAAGGGGGAAACATAGTTCAAGCCTCTATTCACTATGAAATTCCAACGAAGAAATTGTTTCACATTTATTGGTAAATTGTCCTTTTAATCAAATAGTATGGAAGATCACAAGCTCACTTGGAATTGACTCATGGTCTGCATGGGAGGGAAACACATTGATTATTGCATGGAATACATGGCGGGAAACGTTCAAAAATGAAGACTACCTAAAGGCTCTTCAAATTATTGGATGGGGAATTTGGATAACAATGAACCAAGCTATCTTTTGCAATAAACCTTTATCTTTGCTTGGGACATCATTGCAATAAACCTTTATCTTTGCTTAGGACATCATTCGGGATAAAATATGCTTTCCTATAGTTGAAAAAAGTTGACCCCGGAGAACATGGATGATCCCACCACTCACACTAAATAGAAATGACCCTCATGTGTTTTGTGGTGAAATGTCATAAGGAAATCCCAAAAATAATGGAATGGGTGGTATTATCCTTTTTAGTGAATAAAGGATCTCCTACATACGTGGTACATGACACACCACAAACAACTATGTAGAGTTCTTGAGCATACTCATGGAGATCACTTTCATGCAAAAGGAAAACAAACTCACGCATCTATTGGTCCTCTAGTACTCCAAAACTGACATAGACTGCATAAACAAAAGAAGTAACTATGTATACTTCTCATTGGTTCATATATTGCAAATGATATATATTCACTCTTGGGCTTTTATAAATATTGAAATCAGTTATATATATCGTTAGCACAACTCGGCCGCAAACAAGTTTGCAATGAGGTGTATGTAGTTGAAATAATGAAAAAATATATATATTTCAAAATTTTGTAAATTTTATGATTAATAAGATTATACGTAGATATTTTATTACAAGGTAGGTAGTAGAATTTTGTCAAAATAAATCTTACATAAAAGTTTAATATTATTTATATATTTATTTAAAAGCATTAATAGTTTAATGTATTTTAATGGTGACTTGGAACATCATGCACATTTTTGTTAAGTAAATTATTTCTTAATGTGTGAACCTTTACATAAACATAACTTTTGAAATACATATAATGTATTTTAATAGTGACTTGGAACATCATGCACATTTTTGTTAAGTAAATTATTTCTTAATGTGTGAACCTTTACATAAACATAACTTTTGAAATACATATAAGGTGAAATACACATAAACTTGATGTAATTAAATGTTTAATATAGCTAAGATTCATTCAATGTACAAACGCATTTTTAATTAAATAAGTTATGTTTAAATTTAATAACACTTTCATTTAAAGAAGAATGTGCAATTTTTTTTTACAATTTTTACATTGATATTTTTTTGTACCTTCAAAAACAATTGCTAGTTGTGCAGAAGAGGCAATTCTGCCCCCAAATAGGGGGAGATGTGTAACTCCTTCCGTGCTCATCCTAATGTCTTTTATAAAAAATAAAAAATAAAAATATTTTAAATATAACATTTCGCTCAAATTAAATTTTAAATATTTAGAACTCCATATATATAAAACTAAACAAATTAGATAAATTTCAAATATTTTGAAATATATATATATATATATATATATATAAACAAATTAGATAAATTTCAAATGTTTAGAACTGCATATATATACAACTACACAAATTAGAGAAATTAAAATCATAAACATTTCATTACACATCTTCTCAAATTTTCCACTCTAAAAAAAGGTTTGCACCTCGAGAGATTTGATCCCTCTTGGCGCTTGGTAAATGCCTTTTAAGATGGATTTGTGTTGGTTAAATCAATACATCGATATTTTATAATTTGGGGTAGAGCAGTGTCTATATTTTTCCTAGATTGCGCAAGGATGAGACTAGTGTACTACAAAATTGATTTTATGGAAATCGGTGGAGAACAATTAACTTGCGCGTGACACTTACCTTGTGACATATAGATGTTTACCAACCACTTTTTAAACAAAATTAAAATTAAAATTTTTACATGATAAGTGTTTTAATTTGAAATTTGGGGGGGGGACAAGCACTTATGTTTTTTCATGCTTTTTCCAGCTTGATTCTATAGCAGTGGTTACACTTTCAAAATAAACAATTATAATAAAAAAAGAATATAAACTAGAAATTTCCCCAAAAATCTGTAATGATACACCGATAGGTTGTTGGAAAACTAAAATTGAATCGATGTTTTGAGAAAAAAAAACCCATAAAATTAGTACGTGGACTAAATTTTTCCCTGAGTAGAAGAAAAACCTCAATAAAATATGCAAAAACATAGTGATCCCAACAAAAATCCACATTCGTGGAATGGAAGAGTATCCTTGATATATTTTTGTAAATGAGTACATATAAGATTTCCCAATGTGTTCTTTTTAGCATGTACACATGTCAACATCAAGCCCAAGGAATAATCTCAAATTATATAGTAATTAGATAGTAAACCTACCAAGGGGAAAGTTTGGGTGATGGACCACCATAGTGTGACTCCATCTCTAGATCTAGAGTATCATTGCCTCAAGCTACAAAAACTCATCCTACCCCACACACTAAGGTGGAAGATATGGAAACTTGTATAAAAATGTCCAATGTGAATCAAACCCATAATTGCAATTACCCCTACCTTTGAGTATTCCATGAGAAGATCAAAGCAATTAATAATGCAATGCAATCAACAATAGTTAAAAAACCCAACACATCGTTGGCTGAACTAGTTGGACTCAAATTATATTAGAGTGAAAAAAGGAAAAGCAATCAAGAAAACAATAGATGTTTTGATTTGAGCATGTACACGTACAAACATCATCCCCAAGTAATAATCTCAATTTTTATAGACTAGATAGTAAACATACCAAAGGAATGGACTCAACATTGGATCACCACTAGGTGATTTCATATCTAAATATAGAGGTATTCTTGCTCGGAGCTACAAAAAATGGATCCTACCTTCAAAAGATGCATCCTTGTATATATGAACAATTGATATTCGAAACATATGATAGTTCTTTATTCAACAAATTTTAGAAGAAAGAGGGAGGCATGAGCATGGACCTCAATGATGATGCCACTTATCTTGTCAGAAGAGTTGGATCCATTTAATTTCATATCCCTTTAGGGGATGTTATTGAATTGAGTGATATTTCTATTTTTTCTTGGTTTGAGGAATAATCTTGTTTTAAATGTTTAGATAAGCCTAATTTTAGACGTTTAATTTCATATAATCCATGGATACACCTCTATATGAGGCCAAATAAGAGGTCAATCCATTTGATTGGTAAAACCGAACATCATCACGCATGAATGGGTTGAAACTTAGGGTAAATAACAATGATACATGTACAAGTCAATTAAAAAACTGTCAAACCCGTTACTATAGTCCCTACAACCGAAGGAATGCACTAATTACTATAGTCCCTGTAGCCGAAGGCATGGATTAATAAGGGTTTTAGATGTCACTAAATAATTTTTATGGCAAATCAACAAATTCCAACCAGGGTAATTGGAAAAAGAAAACAATTATCCTAACCCTATAAAAACCCATCTATCTACCTTGAAACTTTTGGACCACTAAGATAAGGTGCATGAATATCATCCAAAAATGCACCGTAACAATTCTAATTTTATATACATTACAATATGAAAAGGAATATATTGGAGTTTCTATATAGTGAGGGTGATCGTACCTCCTAAGAGGTATTCTAATCATGCTACATTAGTTTCTAAACATGGAAGTATTGTAGTGAATTTTATATACATTACAATATGAAAAGGAAGATATTGGAGTTTCTATATAGTGAGGGTGATCGTACCTCCTAAGAGGTATTCTAATCATGCTACATTAGTTTCTAAACATGGAAGTATTGTAGTGTACAAGGATACAGTGGATTGGTATTTTTAGATATAGGGAGTTCCCCATGGAATCTCTCATATAAAGGGATTTTTCCGTTGATTCTTTAAGAAAGAGGATCTCTCCATGATGTTTCTTATGCTTCAGATTCTCTTAGCATGAGGGGGTTGACCTAGTTCAAGTTGGTTTAGTTTTCAAAGGATTTGAGGTGTATGAGAGAGCTTCTCATGATAATAGGTTAATGATGGCCTTGCATAGATTGTTGCTCACACTAGGAGCATTGTATTCCATGACCGAGGAGTTGACTTGTAACTATTTCTATCTTTGTTTCCTTGATAAATGTGATGCACTAATTTTTTATCTTGAATGTAGATGTGATTATGTTTACAAGATGTCTTGGTGATCTTATGATGTGGTCTTCATTGCATGATGATGACTTGGAGTATGACAAAGTTGGGAAAGTTCCTTTTATGTAGGGTTATGTTCCTTAATATTCATAAATGGTCATTCTTCTTTGGATTGAAATTCTACAATTACATGGCCAACAAGTTATTTATAAACGACAATGGTTGACTTCGGGACCACAACTAGTACAAATTTGTAGGTAGCAAGTTTGGTGGAGTTGTAGAGAGAAGTAACATGTGTAAATGTGAACACTTCAATTTCTTTCTAAAGAGGGATTATTAGTTTTGGGAGCTAGTATGAAAGTGTTTACACTGTGTATTTGGTGCTTCATGAGATTTTGGGTACATGGTATATGTTCATTCCCTAGATGGTTTGAGATTAATTAGCACATAGAGATAGTTTCTTGTGGATTTTCATAGAGGGGATAGACTAATTAGTGAGTTTTGATACCAGGACCCTCTGTATGCAGTTTTTAAATCGACTGTCACATGATTTAGTCGAGTTCTAAATTTAGCAAAACCGCTAAATCTAATCAACTCGGCCAATGGTCCCTCCAACGCTCAACGAAGAGCACACTTCAAACCTTCAATGAAATGGATCTCATAAGAATTTTGCGTCCATCCTCTGCTATTAATTCCCCTGCTAGTTGAATCAGCGGAATCATTTAAGACCATTAGATATTGATCCTCTCCGATCGATAGTGGACTCCAAATACTATAGAGAAGATTACATTAAAATTCTGCATCCAAACTCTGTTGTTAACCACCTTACTGGTTGAATCAGTGAAATCATTGAGGACCATCAGATCTAGATCGACGATGGACCGTGAATACCATAAGGCTGATTTTATTAAAATTCCTTGCACACCATCATTTTTTTTATTTGCGCTAGTTCTCCTAGCGAAATCATTGTCCACCGTTGATCTGATTTCATGTTCACCCTTGTCCATTGATATCGATCTCCTTTGTAATGATTACTTTCAAATTTTGCAACTCAACGCCTTTTTATCCTCCTCACTCTTTCAACCAGCGAAATTCCTTTTGATCATTGATCTTCACACCTTCAGATCTCCACCACATGATCCTCAAGCATATGAATGAGGAATACCAGCTTATCTCGATCCCAATTCTAACTTGCGAAATATCTCCTCAGGCGTAGATCTAATTCTACCATGATCTTAACCTTCCACATAGGCACGTACTTAGGCTTTGTTTATCATCGATCCTTATGGTGATCGATCGCTGATCCATAACCTACAACATGGTTATTTGTAAATGAAATCTCAATTGATTATTCACCTAACTCTCATTCAATTGATTAGAGAATCGATCAATTGATCTCTATTTATCTCCCTCTTAGAAGTCCTAATTCACACATAGGATTATCAACTATCAACAAAGATTTAATCAAGCATTTATACATATGCCTATGAAATCACACATTCAAACATAATACAATTTAGACAGAGATATGCTGAAATAGGATTTTTCATTCACAATGAAACTGTACATAAAATTTCTCTCAGAACCTGTGTTCTGATCTCCTTAGGCCTGATACATATTTTTAATTGGCCTCTTCTATGATTTCTACAAGACCTACTGACCTCTGTATCTCTGTCTCTACTACTCCTATCATCTCTCTCTTCTATTCTTCTTTCACCTCTATGGCTTATAGGCTTACATATTTATACACAACATGATTTATGAACCATTCTCGTTCAAATCCTCAATATACTCAACAACATGATGACCTATCCTATGACTCGCTACCATTAATTTAGGACTTTGTTACATGATTCATCACTCACCTAGTGACTCAACCAACGATTCACCATCTATCTAGAATCACATAAAAACATAGGTTTATTTATAGTGTTATAGTTCAAATACCATCAATTCAGAATTGAAGACCCCTTCTAGGCATGATCAAACATTGAGCTTATAGTTTGAATGGAGAGCAGGATGATCCTGCATTAGACTCCCCAGGAAGAAAGAAATATGGCCTCCTGGTCATAACCTTCCATCTTCAGTATGCATGGATCCCAAACCTTGTTCTGTAGCTGATCATCCATCTCATTCTATTGTTATGTCTTTGTCATCTTCAGTTCTCCTGGTTTCCAAATTTTTTGTTGCAATGCTCCACTAGCTTTGCTTCTGCAATCTTCTTATGTCATTTGTCTTCTATCACTGTTTTGTCTATTTTCTCTAATGATGTAAATATTCTTCTTTCTTCATGTCTTCTCTAAGACATCTTCACCATCAACATACTTAGTTCTTCAATATCCATGTCCAACCTATCCTTTGGTTGGTACACCTGCATCTTCATTTTCTGAAACTATTGTTGTTCTCTTGACTCGTTGTTTCTATCCATTAAATTATAAAATAATTTAGTGTTTTTACCTGCTATCTTATCTTTTCCAATGCTGCAATCAAGCTATTAAGCAGTCATCTTTATCAATCCTTGGATTGATCAACCAATCTTCTAGTATTTCTAACTCTTCATTATACTTTCTGAGGTTAGAAATTTTTTCTTTTTCTTCATTATCCAACTCTACAACAAGAAGTTCTCTTAGGTACCGATCACCCTTTTGAGACAATATAGTCTCTTCCTATGTCATGACAAATTTATTTCTCTGCCTATATTCGCTCCCTTCAATACCTGCAAACATACACCAATAATCAGTTTAAAAAACTTGAGACTTTGAAGTCCTTGTTGATATTTCCTCAAAGAACCTTTCTTTGTGTTGGCATGAACATAACATTAAACATTCACCATCATCCATTTCTCCAATAGTCTGATATGCAGGCTACATACAATCTTCATAGGATACCATATCATCTCTTATTACAACAGAATCATGTTATGCTATTATATCTTCTTTTTCTTCAGACTACCTAATAGTCCAAGGTGTCTATTCAACTTTTTCCTTGATTAGAACACAATTCTGATTTTGCCATATCAAAACGTTTTTACACATTTATTTTTTTTCTGTCATCTTCTTATCATTTTCAATTGATTCTTTTATCAGCACATCCTTTTGTTGATCTGATTTCTCTCAAGAATCCATGAGACTTTCAACTAGTATCTCTTCTACACCATCATCTTCAAAGATAGTTCCATATTCTGGTTCACAATAGTGAACATTTTCCTCTGTCAATGCTCTAGTTCTGGTCTTGTTTTTCAAAGCATCCATCTATGCTTCATTTCTTCATCAACCTCCATAAACACATCATTTAAGTGTTCTTCATTACCTACAGTCACACACAAATCATTATATTTAAGAACATCAGACTATTCATCTATAGTCTCCACCGGATCTTCTTCCGATAGTTCTCAACTTATCATAGTGTTTAAAAAATCATCTTCAATCTCCGTTTCATCATCCTCTCCAAGCAAAGGACCCTGTTCAGGTTCACAATATGAAACCTCCATCTCGGACTCAACTCTTCTGAGTTCTTTCTTCAATCCAACAAACATCTTTTGTTATAGCTTCACCTAAAGTGAATGCCATCTTACCTCCCTTTTCATGACCCAACCATACCTTTGGTTGTCTTCTTCAGCAGCTGCTTGCATATGCTTCTCAAAGCACAAAATGTCTCTTGCTAACTCTAGCAATTCTTTGCTACATCCTTCTTGACTCTCTTTCTTCTTTCTTCTACTGTAGCTTTTCTTTGAACCCCTGCAATGACCTTCAGTAGTCATTGTTTCTGTCTCCTTCTCCTCTTTTGTGAACTTCATCTTGTTCACTTGTGGACTATAACTAAGCCTTCACCTCCAGCAAGTCTCCATACCTGCTACTATACCTCAACAAGCTATCTCTCCTTGAGCTTGTCCTTTTGGTATCTTTAGTCCTCTCACTAGAACCTTGTGAGCATCTCTTTTGCTCTTCTTGGCTTCTACAAGTCCACTCCTCCTTTGAGAACATGTACTAGTCCTCTCTTGTCCAACCTCTGTTGGATTTGTCAAGTTCTGCCAGTGCTTCCTCTTTCCTTTAAGAGTTCACAAACTCTTTATCAAAAAGGGAAATGTGCGGCACATAGAGAATTCAGGAACACATTATCGAGTAGCTCTGTACTCGTGCCAATTACCACTCCTTAATTTGACGGACAAATTATTAGTTGTACACGAAAGTTCACAAACTCTTTATTAAAAAGGGAAATGTGCAGCACAGAAAATTCAAGAACACATTATCAAGTAGCTCTGTACTCGTGCCAATTACCACTCCTTAATTTGACGGACAAATGATCACTTGTACACAAAGTACAGTTTTTTCCACACCGGACTTGAAAGAAAATTGCTTATCAATTTAAAAACAATTGATACATAGATAACTCCTAATTAATGTATAAATAACTCCTAGTTAATAAACAAAAGAAACTATAACATACCGTGCCTAATATGCCTACCACTATTGATAATCGATTTGAATAGAGCGAAAAACTGGAGCTTCTATTTGGGTTCGAGCCTAGAGGTAAGTGAAACTTTCCATAAAATCCGACTGACAGTTGTTTAGCATTTAATTCATATATTAGCAGTAAATGCAGGCATAAATCTCTCGGAAGGACAGCTTTGGATTTTTGTTTATATTTGACATTTTTACAAGGTCGGCTTGTTTATCAAATACAGTTATCGGTGTGTCAATCTCGCCACTTTGTACGGAGAATTTAGAAGTTTAAGATTGATTTAAAATAAATAAAACGGACTATTTTTTGGTTTTAAACTCTAAAAGTAAATTACATTTAACTTTTTTCAAATGCTCATGGGTGTATATGTTTCAGATGCAGAGATGGTAGATCTTTCGGTTACAGTTTCTACTTCAAGTTCAGAGATGGTAGATCTTTCGGTTACAGTTTCTACTTCAAGTTACTCTAAGATGTAAAAGAAGCTACTCTGAGATATTAAAGAGAAGAACTTTATTAGATTGAGTTTTCTGGGTTTCATCTCGGTGGTTAGATAGCGGCTGCCCAAATAAAGCAGTCTTGCTGTGGTTGGGGTTTCCAAAGTCGTTAAAAAAAAATTCATGCTGTGCAGTATTGCGGTGGCTGGGTTTCAGATAGCCTCAGCACATGGAGGGAAAAAACGCTCTCGAGCGCGCGGTGGCTGGGTTTCAGATAGCCTCAGCACATGGAGGGAAAAAACGCCCTCGAGCGCGCTCGAGGGCGCCCCTGAGGGCGCCCCTGAGCTCAATTTTCGTGCATTTCCAGCAGACCCACCTACAGCCTGGGCTTGCCTTCAGGCACCGATGCTTTCTGACGAAATTTGACAGCTACAGTACAAAACTGACAGCTGAGGTTACCCTTTTTCCTTGCACTGTTTTTTTTTCGTTTAAATTACACTAAATTTTGTTGAATTTCTCCCCAGCCCCCGCCTCCGCCTCGGCCTCCGCTTTCCAATTGCATGTGCGCGAAGGGGAGTTTTTAGCCCAGCTGATGTCACGTAAAGGGAGTTTTTAGCCCAGCTGATGTCACGTAAAGGCACCCCGTGGCGCCCTTTTTACCTCCATGTGCGGAGGCTAAGAGTTGTAAAAAAAATCTTTTGGATTCGGTTCGTTTCAACTTCCCTGACATAAAAATAAATTTGAAATATATATTAATGATTAGGAAAATAAATGATCGGTTCAGTTCATATTATTTCAAATCAAAATGCAATTTATCATTTTTTTTCTCTACGCCTGTCTGTTCACATTTCTCTTCATATATCGTTTACATTGTGATTGTCTTAGTGCATTGTTTTCTTCTGTATGCGAGCTTGAATCTCAGGGGTTTTTGTTGTTTGGTATATAAGTAAATGCCACAATCTACAGTTATCCTTTGAGGGCTTTGTTTTGCCAATGATTCGACGCATATTTTTGCGAGGCAGTGTTACTTTTTCTTGAGATTCTACAGTGATTATTTGTTATTTTATTGCCAGAGAGACAAACGCCATGGGCGCAACGAGTAAAGGCAAGGCAATCGGCATAGATCTTGGAACAACTTACAGCTGCGTAGCAGTTTGGCAACATGATAGGGTTGAAGTTATCGTTAATGATCAGGGCAACCGAACCACTCCTTCCATTGTTGCTTTCAGTCCCTCTGAAAGATTTGTTGGTGACGCTGCCAAAAACCAGATCGCAACTAATCCCCACAACACCATCTTCGATGCCAAGAGACTCATAGGAAGGAGATTCACCGATCCCTCTGTGCAGAGTGATGTTAAACTCTGGCCATTTACGGTTGTTGCCGGACACAATGAAAAGCCAATGATTCAAGTTGATTACAAGGGCCAGAGGAAGATGTTTGCAGCCGAAGAGATCTCTTCCATGGTATTAATGAAAATGAAGACGACAGCCGAAGCATACCTCAACTCTGATGTCAAAAATGCCGTGATCACAGTGCCAGCCTATTTTAGCGATTCTCAGAGGAAGGCTACTAGAGATGCGGCTACCGTTGCCGGTCTTAACGCCATGAAAATTATCAATGAGCCTACTGCCGCATCTCTAGCTTATGGGTTTGGGGAAGAGGTTTATTCCACTCATGGAAAGAAGACTGTCTTGATTTTTGACCTCGGCGGAGGTACCTTTGATGTATCCATTGTCATTGTTGAGAGAGGGAAGTTTCAGGTAAAGGTTGTCGGAGGGGACACGCATTTGGGTGGTGAAGATTTTGACAACAGGATGCTCAATTACTGTGCTCAACACTTCGACAGAAAAAATAAAACGGAAATAAACAAAAGTGCTAAAGCTCTCCGGAGACTCCGATCAGAATGTGAAAGGGCAAAAAGAAATCTCTCTTCGGTGGTAGAGACTCTGATTGACATCGACAGTCTCTACGAAGGTCTGGATTTTCACGTGAAGATTACGAGAGCTAAATTCGAAGAACTCAACGCCGATTTCTTTGACAAGTGCATGCAAATCGTCATCAAATGTTTGGAAGACGCGAGGATGAGCAAAGAGCAAATTGACGAAGTTGTATTGGTAGGAGGTTCCACTCGCATTCCAAATAAATCCGGATGAAGCTGTTGCATATGGTGCTGCACTTCAGGCGGCAGCTTTGAACAATGAAGGCATCCGTTTCGTCCTCATCGACGTCACGCCTTTGAGTCTTGGAATTTCAATTACCAAGGGTGTTATGTCTGTAGTCGTTCCCAGAAATACTCCCATTCCCACTAGAAGGGAGGAATTTTACACTACAGCGCTTGACAATCAGACAACAGTGCCATTTCAAGTGTACGAAGGTGAAAGAGCAATGACCGCGGACAACAATTTGCTGGGTGAATGTAATTTGACTGGAATTCCTGCAGCTCGTTGTGGAGTGCCACAGCTTCAAGTCGTCTTTGAAGTGGACTCAGACGGAATTCTCAAGGTCTCGACCTGGGACAAGGGAAGCGGGGTAAGTAAGTGCATTACTATTACTAACGACGGTGGTCGACTCAGCAAAAAGGAGATCGAAAGAATGGTGGGTGACACAGAGAGATTCAGAAGGGAGGATGAAGAAGTAAAGAAAAAGCATATTGCAAGAGCCAATTTGGAGAATTACGTTTACAACACGAGAAGCAGAGTGAAAGAAGCCAAAATTAAGGGCAAGATGAATGTTGGAGTGGCAGAAGTTATTGTCCAAACGATGAATGGCGTAGAGGAATGGTTGGAAGCGAACGAGTGTCCACAGCATTACGAGTTGGTAGAGAAATTGAAAAGTTCGGAAATGAATTACAACCTTTGATCTAAATCTGCTGCAATGTAGGTCTGATGTGCCCTAGTTTTGAATTTTCTGTAATGTAGGTATGATGTGCCCTAGTCTTTGTATAGTGTAGATATGACATCCTATAGTGGAAGTCTGGTCGTCTGAAAAACAATATAGGCAATGGTTTGCCTTTTTATATTTAGAGGCTTCATTACTTATCCAAATGAAAGATGGTTTACCATAAACGAAAGATTGTTGTGTGTGCTCAGACATGTAGATGAATGGTTTTATGCATTTATGCCTTCATTATTTACCATATGAAAACTCTGTATGGAACTTTAAAGTGACCACACTTGGAGTATTTATCAATTGGGCCATTGGCTATTTAAACCAGTACTTCCAGGAGACCTGTAGATGTCTATGATTGAGAATGTTGCTTCTTATTTTTTACTTGGAGGCATTACCAATACTATTCAGCCGTTGTGATGTAGAAACCGCAGGTCTGCAGCAACTCTGTTACTCAGATCTGCTCAAGTATATACTCACACGCTCTATGTCCAGCTTAACGGGACAGCCAACGTTTGAGTTCCAGACTACCACCATCTGAAAAGGTGTTAGTAACTACTATAGAATAAATTGTGCAACACGGCACTACCAGCGGGGAAAATTTTACACATAAGATCAATAAATAAATACAGTGGCTGTATATCAATTACAATTATTTTATTTATTACGTGGATAATAATACCTAAGGTGTGTTATTCTCTTCATTTTTAGTCTGAAATGGAGGTGCATCTCCAAAAAACTTAGTCTTATTCTCTTCATTTTTAGTCTGAAATGGAGGTGCATCTCCAAAAAACTTAGTCTTTAATGATGATCTTATGCAGATGCAAAAGGCACTGAACCTGGGTGAAATCTTTGATTGAAATTCTGTTAAATGCAGTATCTACCTCCCGTGTTTCTTTTCGTGTTTGTCATGTTTAAAACTCCAAACTGTCGCTTCTTCAAACTGTTTCTTTTCAGCTTCTTTGCTAAGGACCGTAAAGGAGAGCTGAAAAGGACAAGTATAACATAATAGAGAGCTGTTAATGACAGATAAAACACAGAAAGAACACAAAACATATGGATATATTTTATATATCAAACATAAACAAGATCTTATTCATATAGAGCTGCAGCTCCTCCTTTCATTCATTCTGAAGACCAAACAGAGTCCCCTATTCATTTTGGGGGCTTACAGCAGTCAAAACATGATATTTTCTCTTTGTTTTCTTCAATTTCTATCTGTTTTTTATAAGTTAAAAAAAAGTTTTAATAGTAGTTACATATTACCATATGAATCCTTAGAAAAACAGAATTTCAAGTAATATCCATAAACAAGATGCAAAAATTAAATACATAAACACATTACAAATGTCCCATATTTTGGCATTTGGCATTTAAACTTTAATATGAATTAACTCAACATTTAGATGAACATATGGACAAACATCTAGACTCTCTAGATATGTAGATAGTAAATGGAACTTATGATTTTGTTTTATCAATGTTGATTAATATGTTATATCATTTGAACATGCAATTGAATATGGAATATTGATATGTGAATGTCAATTGGGGTGTACACTGATATAGAACAAGTACAATATATGTTTCAAAGATACTTACATGATTATATTAAATTTTTTTTTAGTAACATGGATTAACACTTGAAAGAGTTGAGTATGTGTATACATGAGCTTTATGTGAGTGGTGAACTAACCCACAGGTTGATTGGCTATGAGATAACCAAATTCTTATAGTGTCAAGAGGCACGAGATGTCTTGGTGATCAAAAGGATAATGATGTTATATCAATTTTTATGTTGTTTAATTTTGGTTATCAATATCTCTATGACTTGTGGGTGAGCGTGAGTTTTGACAAGAACTACGACTTGCCCAAAGTGGGTTTTCAATGATGAGACCCCTTAGAATAGTGATGGCAGAGGAGTTGATGTAGGGTGTTGACCCTAGTACTATTAGGGGGGTGGAGGCATTTCCACCGTTTGTCCACCGAAACTTGGAGTCATGGGAGGATTGTGTTGAGCATGCTCCCCTAGACATGTGATGATGACTAGTGAGTGCATGTTGGGGAAACTTGGTCGATTTGTAGGAATCAAAACTTCCTCTTATGGGTTCTATATGTGGTTAGGTCAGTGTAGTCGACGCCATAGTATATTCCAGTAGAAGACAGGATGGTGACGTCAGGTAGTGGAAGTAGTGGTGATTAGGTGGTTTGAGTATTGGTGGGAATGGATGGGACCAATGATGGATTGGATGGTGTTCTTAATTGATAAAAACCATTATGATTATATGCTTGATGCTTCATTATGTTTATGTAATTCAGTTTTATTACTTTTGTATGAATGATTATAAATGAGAAGTGATGCATTGAATATGTTGGTATTTTGTATGTTGTTTGCGAGCGTTAAATAATGATGCATTAAAGAATTAAAAGTGATTATTAATACCCACGCTTAAGATGTGTACGATGATCATGCATACGTCAATTCGTGAGTACATTACTATGATTGGTTAATTGATGGATAAGTTATTATGGTTATATTATTTTTTAGTAGCTTAGTTGGTGAATCAGTCGTCGCCCCCCCTGTACCCCCCATGGCGACTTTAGTGGGGGGGAATCCCCCCACACCCCTCGTCATGGTACTAAAATCCAAACACGATCTCTAAATCAACAAGATTAGGCTCCACAGCCAATAATTGGGTATATATGAGGTGGATTGCATGCCACAATTGGAGAAGTCTGTACCCTTGGAGATTTTAAAGGTAGGTAGTTGGGATTATTTCCAACACTCCCCCTTATTCACAACTACTTCCTTCTATGATACCTAAGCTTTTTCTTTGATGCACAAAGATTTCCTTTCCTAGTGGTTTGGTGAAGATGTCTACAAATTGTTCTTTTGACATGCAATGTTCCAAAAATATTTATCCATTGTTGATTAAACCCCTAATGAAATGATATTTTGTGTCAATATGTTTACTCATTTTGTGAAATTTGGGTTCTTTGACAATACTATAGCTGAGTTATTGTCACAAGAGATCTTTGTTGTCTCTTCTTGTTCATTCCTTGAATCTTTCAACATTCTTCTCATCCATCTTGCATGACATGCTTCCCTTGTAGCTGCTACATACTTTGCTTCAACAGATGAAAGAGTGACAATTGGTTGTTTTTTTGAAGCCCAAGATACTACACCTCATCCAAAATGAAAAACATACTCGAAAGTACTATTCCTGTCATCTATACTACCAACACAATCACTATGAGTGTATCCTATCAGATTGAAGTCACTTGACCTTGAGTAGAGTATTCTATAGTTCCTTGTTCCATTAACATATTTCAAAATTATTTTCCCTACTTGCCAATGAGAAACTTTGGAGATTCCATGAACCTTGAAATAAGACTAACAACAAACATTATGTCTAGCCTTGTGGTTGTTAAATACATAAAACTACCAACAAGTTGTTTCTACTAAGTTGAATCAACTTTAGATCCTTTATCATCCTTGCTCAATTTTAAACCTGTCACAATAGGTGTTGGGACTGCTTTGTAATTCATAATCTTAAACCTCTTCAAAATTTCGTTAGCATACTTAGATTGTGAAATAAATATATAGTTTTTGTTCTGATTTACCTCTATACCAAGAAAGTACCTCATTAAACCCAAATCAGACATCTCAATTTCCTTTTTCATAGCTGATTTGAACATGTCAATTGATAAATCACCTGTGGATATCAAATCATCCACATAAACACAAACAATTGTGATCTTATCTTGCTCATTCATCTTTGTATATACTGTAGGCTCACTGTTGCACCTATTGAATCTATTTTGCAAAAGATAAGAATCAATTCTACTATACCAAGCTCTTGGGGTTTGTTTGAGTCCATAGAGTTCCTTTTTCAATTTGTAGACTTTGTCTTCATGGTCCAAAATCTCATACCTAGATGGTTGTTCCACATAAAACTCTTCTTCTAAGAAATCATTTAGGTATGTTGATTTCCCATCCATTTGAAATACTTCCCACTTGTTTTGAGATGATATGGCTAATATTGTCCTCACGGTGTCTAAACAGACTACTAATGCAAATGTCTAACTATAGTCTATCTCAGGTTGTTGTGAATAACATTTTGCTACAAGCCTTGCATTATGTTTTTGCACATTATCAAATTTACATTTAATTTTGTCTTGTAAACCCACTACACTCCTATCCCCTCTTTTCCTTGTGTAAGACTCATTAATTCCCATGTTTGATTCTTTTCTATAGCATCTATTTATTCATCCATTGCATTTACCCATTTTCTTCCTTAATTGTTTCTCAAAATGAATTGGATTATCTATATGTGAATATAAATAAAAAAGAGACATTAGGCCGAGATTGTTTTCACCTTCATTTTGCTCATAAATATCTCTTAAATTTTTTTTTTTTTTGTCTACTTAAGCTTGCTAGTGTGGGGTTTGACACATCACTTGAAGTTGTAGAATGTGGACTTGATGGCAACACCAAGAGCACCAATTTGAGATGGTGGTTGTTGCAAATTTGATGGATTATTTGCTTGAATGTGTGGGGTTGTCCTTTTTCCTTATGAAGGTCTCGTCATTTGACCACTTGGTTGAACTTGAATGGGTGTGGAAGGAATCACATTTGAAGGAGAACTAATGCTGGTATAAAATCTTATTTTCCTTTATGTGGTAAGTTGGTTGCAATATTGATTGTTTTATCCAAACTTCAATCCCATGCTTCCTCTTCTATGAATTACATATCTCTGTTGATTATGAGTTTTTTGGTTATTTGATTGTACAACTTGTATGGCTTTGATTCATCACTATATCCCACAAATATGCATGTTTCTCCTTTGTTATCTAATTTTCTTTTCAATTCATTTAGGACATGTGCATATGTTATACATCCAAATACTCTTATGTGAGAAACATTATGTTTTCTTCATGTTTTCTTCCACTCCATGCTTCTTCTGGAATCATATTGATGACACTTTTAGTGGGTCATCTATTCATAATATATGTTGTACATGTTACAGCTTCAGCCCAATATTCGGTTGACAAATGTTATGATTTTAACATGCTCCTTGCCATTTCCATTGTTGTTCTATTTTTTCTTTGAACTACTGCGTTTTGTTGAGGGGCGTACCTTGTGGTAAATTGTTCGTGAAATTTATGGTCTTTGTAAAACCTTATGAAGTCATTTGAAATATATTTACCACCCCTATGCGTTATCAATGATTTCATGTAATTCCCACTTTGCTTCTCAACAAGGGCCTTGAATTAACGAAAATAATCAAACACTTCATTCTTATGCCTTAGAAAGTAGACCCATGTTTTTCTTATGTAGCCATCTATGAATGTCAAGAAGTAATAGCTTCCACCAATTGAGGGTGTTTTCATTGGTCCACACAAATCTAAATGAACAATCTCCAATGGTTTGTTTGCACAAATTGACTTCCCTGCTGGAAATGACTCCCTGTGTTGTTTACCCAAAATGAAACCTTCACTTAGTGGCAACCCTTTTACCATTATTTTCTTGTACAATAAGTTCAAACCTCCAAAGTTTAGGTGTCCAAATATTAGATGCCATAACCAATTTACATCTTTAATTTTTGCTTGGAATATTACTTGAGTGACTGTTGTAGTTTTCTCTTCTCCTCATACTCTAGTGAGTTTGTTGAAGGGGTTCCTTGAGCAAATTCTACCTTTAAATATGGTTTTAGCCTTAGGGAAAACATTCTATTGTTGCTCATTTGGACTTTAGCTATAAGCTGATTACATGGAAATTTATCTAAAATTGTGCATTGTTTGTTGTCAAAAAATATTCTATACCCCTTTTAAAAAAGCTTCCCAAATCTCATGAAGTTATGCTTCAACCAGGAACAAAGCACACATTAGAAACAAGAGCCACGAGGTGGCAATGTCACCGCAATTGCGAATAGATATTAGCTATTGCTATAACACAAAAACTACATAAATATGACACTTTTGCTACAAAATTGTAACACAAATGAAACAAATTTGCCACATAATTTCTTAGCCCTCCGGACCCAAGTTTCATACCATCAATAACATGATGAAACTTAAAATTTTATCATAACTTGATATATTATATACATTTTTGTTTCTTTTAAATCAATGTGTTATACCACACTCTTGTAAGACTTTCATAAATAATGATTTTATCCAATATGTAATTAAATCAAGACTAATTTTTATGCAAATAAATTCTTTCATAATCAATGAAGCAAGATCTAAACTATTTAATTACCTTCTAGTCATAAAAGTGACAAACTTGAAAAATACATGTTAATAAATAAGTTTAATCATGAAATATCTAATAATTTATTATTCAATTAGTAAAATAAATCTTAATAATTGAATGATTGATTGAGAGGATAAATCTTAAATTTAATATCTAATCAATTTAATTTAATTTGAAAAAATAAATATTAACAATTTAATGTTTGATTAAGAGAATAAATCTTAAATTCAAGATTACATAATAAATTAACTATACCAAATATTAACTTATGACACTTCTAATGAAAATACTAACAAGCTATATTCTGAACAAAGTTTATTCCCCCTATTTCATGAGAAATCTAGTAACATAACATGCTATAAAGTCTTACGGCACAAGCCACGTCGACATAAATATGTTGAATGTGTCTTTGTTAAATATGTTGAGTGTTGACGAAAATGTCATTTTACAAAATATAGATGATAACTTAAAAATATGATTACTTCAAAGTTCAAATATGTGAGTTGGACCTTTCTAAATATGCCATCTTTGTGAGCCTATGAGTGTTGAGGAACTTGCCCAACTTTCTATCTCATAAGAATTATCATAATTTAAGAACTCTAAAGCAAACCAAATAGTTTCTTCCTTTACTTTTTTAAAATTCCATAAACCAAAATTAATCAAATAAACTTTAACTCTCTCTTTATATATATATATATATATATATATAATTTGAATTTTAAATTAAAACAATTTTTACCTATTAAAAAAATTATTACACTGGAGAGATGCATTCTACAACCATGATAGGAGAGATGTGTAACTCCTTCCATACAAACTTTAAAAACCTTTGGAATTCCATGCAAAATAAATTAATATTCATTCTCAAATTTAAAAATAATTACATAACTAAAAATTAAATTAAATATTTATATAAATATTTTAAGGTTTAAAGTTAAAAATTCTTATAAAAATTTTAAGGTTTCAAATTAAAAAATATTATAAAAATTTTAAGGTTTAAAATTAAAAAATGTTATAAAACATTTAAGGTTTAAAATATTAAAAATGTTTATTTTTAATTTATTATTATTTTATAAAAACTATTAATTGATTTTATTTATAAAATAAACAATTTTAGCTATTTCATATAAATTTTAATAAAAAACAATATTACCCCATACACTACCATTTTATAGCACATATAAATATAAATTAGTGCACATTACTGTGTACACTTAAACTTTGTATCTTCACAAAGCATAGAAAAAATGCACATACACTTTATATAAGAGAAAGAAACAAAATAATAATAATAAAAAATGCTATTTTAAACAAAATAATAATAAAAATTATGTAAATGGTAAATCTGGAAATATTCCAGCTTTAAAGAATTCAAACTTAAAATTACGAATTTTTCAAAAGAACCATTAATAACTACAACTCTATTTAATTGTTCTTTGTCAGTAGAAGAACAGTTGATCGACTGCTGCGTATACCATTGACGTATATTACAGAGAGTCATGGATTGAACCAGATCCAGGAAATGCTCGATTCTATAGGGTAGTCTGTAATGAACGAAAATTATTTTGAATTTTTCATGATAGTCAAATTGGGGCTGACCGAAATATGGAGGGTCAAGAGAAACCGTATACACCAGAACCCTGTTGCTTAACGATTAAGCCGCTGAGAGAACCAAATGGATATGATCGGAAATATACAAATCCAGTGTGGGGAATGATCTCATTTTGTGTAGGTTCCTTTTAAAGCAAGGCCTCTTAACATTGATTTTAATTTGTATCCATCTCCATGTGGACTTGCTCCTAGATTTTAGTTGTAAGTTCTCATACAATGTCCGCACTGACCTTTGTCATGATTTTATAATAAAACAAAATTTGCTAACGGCACTTGTTATTTTGTTATTTTATTTCCCAGGTTCCAAATGTAGTGTTTGCATTCCAAGAAACTGCATAAAAATGTTAGGTAGGCATAAAACATCATTTATGTTCAGAGATCTGCTTTGATAAGGGCAAAGCAGAAGTTTCAAATCACATCTGCTAAGAGTGTATAGCTACAACCTAGAATTTTGCTTTTGAAAAATTTGAGTAATTTGTAAGTGTTAAGTTTCATGTCCACTTAATTATTTAAAAAGTAAACTGAAAAAAATTTGTTTTCAAAAATCTAGGCTAAACTTATTTAACCATTAAAATCTTTGCTTCTCGCGAAGACCAAAACAAGAGAAGTCAGAAGTCCAATGAAACAAGAAAAGGCAGAAGTATGATGATCAAATAAGTTTCGCCATTATACACAAAAATATTATATTGTTGAAATTAGTTAGCAATTGTGCTATGTGATCAACAACCTTAAATGCGTTGGTTTATGGTTTAAACCGCAAGTCATAGACATTTCGGATTTGGGGAGAAATTGAAACGTCATAGACATTTCGGATTTGGGAAGAAATTGAAATGTTGAATGTGCAGAGCATGTGAGGGGCCGTAGTGAATGAAAATGTCCACATCCATGTTCTAGCTTGTTCCTCACGTGAAATGCAAAATTATTTTCACAAATTGGAAATTGAACTCTGCCAATGACAATGATAGAATATATAAATCGTATGCTATCTTTATCTTCTCAACTGAATCACTCACTCGTACGTATGTCAATGGTGATTGATTTCTCTATCATCTATGTATTATTAAATATTTGCGGTTGGATTCCATTGAAACTATTCAGTTGTCAAACTCTTATCCTTTTACTTAATGGACTTCATTAATTTAGTCAATTCATGTTTATAAAAAAAATGAAAAACATCATCCCACCTCAAATCTGAAATAAGACGCATTCAGCTTAGTAAATTATATTTTAGTGGCAATAGGTCGACACAACTGCATTCAATGTTTCAATTAGGCTCTTTGTAAGAAGATTATAGGCAATCAACTTGAAAGAAAAAAAAACTATAAAAATTAGATACCCTGCGGATAATTTTTTGATGGCCACCTATTGATTCATAGCAACCTCCCAATACAAAATGGTAGCAGCATCACGATACAAATGCTTGTTGCAGCCATGAGAAAATCCCTTAAAACGATTTCAACGTCTTCCATCCTTTCAAAGACTTGAAGCATCAAACTTCTATAGAATATCTATCCTCACACTCACACTGGGCTTTGGTATTGTTGTGCAATCTCCCTAAAAATAATATTGGGTATTAAGCAATTGGAAATAAACAACACAAAATAGGGTGAATGAAGACAATTTCTCCTTCGCCTCGATGATAACAGGACGAGACATGTTCAACCTTACCGAAACATATGATGGGGGACCAGTTAGGCTCCACAGTTAGGCTCCACTTGGAATGCATGCACAAAGTCCATGGGTAACACGCAAAGTGGGATAATAGAGGTGGTTGAAGGGATGATAGCCTCTGTAAAGACTGCATTTTATTTGTCCTATATCATATTACTAATTGCCATCACTTCCATGTTATCTGAATCATTATCACCTGCCTGTTATCTTAATCATTATCGACAGAATATTAATTGTCATCATAAAGAAGGTATTGTTTACAAGGAGCCAAAACCATAAAAAATTGAGGATAATTATAAATTGTTGATATCATCATCGTCGTCGGTTCCTGGGGCACAAAATCTTAGAGCAACGTCATATCCTCAAACCAATAGTAATCTAAAAAAATAGACAATAAAAATAATAATAATAATTAAATGTTTTAAATATTACCAAACCTTAGTCCAAATTCTATTATATTTAATAAAAACTATTACAAACTTTGGAAGATTGAAAAAATTTGCTTATATCTACATGAATTAATACTCATGACAAATTTATATATATCACCTGCCGTGACATAATAATATCAAATATATTATTTATTTTAATTTAATTTCAAAATCATTTTATATAATTTAAACTTTTTAAAAAATGGTTGATTTAAATGTTAACATTATATCATAAAATTTACATATTCATATTATTTTTATAATAATAAATTATACAACTAATTTTATAAAATATTTAACTTTCTTTATTAACAATAAAGATATAATTTTTAATTTTTTAAATTCCTCACATTAAACAATAACATAATAAATCCACTTACAAATAATTCAAAATAAAAAATCAACCTAAACCTAAAGCTGCAATCCTTTCCATTAATCAATTTATCATATTTAATAACTTTGGTATTTAAATTTTTTATTTAAATAATTAATCTTATTTAATAACAACCATATTAAACAATTTTTAATTAATTTATCATATTGAATAGTATTCATAATAAAATAATATTAAATTAATTGTGTGTTAATTGTTCCCTTCATTCCTCCTCACCATTGCCATAATGTACATTTTCACATAACCTACTAAGAAAACAAATAAATTATTTTGATAAAAGACATTATGTCCCGACATCATTCCTTTCATGGGGAATCGGTTGACTGTATATTCTCTTATCGGGCAAGCTTCCTTTAATGTTCGCCGGATTGCATAACCATTTAAGGCCGGGCCACGACGGCCGGCCCGGGTAAACTGGTCTCAGTTGGGACTCGGGAGTGGGGAACCATGAACCGTTTCAGGGCTCCCTGAAAACCACCTTACTAATCATTATCACCTGCCTGTTATTTTAATCATTATCGACAGAATATTAATTGTCATCATAAAGAAGGTACTGTTTACAAGGAGCCAAAACCATAAAAAATTGAGAATAATTATAAATTGATGATATCATTATCGCCGCCGGGTCCTGGGGCACAAAAACCTAGAGCAACGTCATATCCTCAAACCAATAGTAATCTAAAAAAATAGACAATAAAAAATAATAATAATAATTAAATGTTTTAAATATTACCAAATCTTAGTCTAAATTTTCTTATATTTAATAAAAACTATTACAAACTTTGGAAGATTAAAAAAAATTGCTTAAAACTACATGAATTAATACTTATGACCGATTTATATATATCACCTGCGGTGACATAATAAAAAATTCCTCCCCCTTTTTGGTTAGAATATTGATGTTTCCTTTTCCCATATTTGAAACTTTGTTATCATTCCCAATGTGACCTCTGATCTTACACTTTTAGCCAAACTAGAAAACATTTCTAGATTCCTTGTTGTTGTAGTCTACGGGTTCTTGAAGTTACCAACAATAAATAACTGGCATACCCTCAAAGCGGGGGAAATGAAACACCAAATATGTTTCAAAAAATCAGGTACACGTGTCAGTTGGTAAGAGGGAGATGATGACGTATGTTGGTTGTGTGCCGGTTTTGAACGGGTGATTTCAATTATGAGAAGGAAAAGCAGGAGGTTTAGCCCTGTTGAGTTGGGATTAGAGAGTGGAATGGACTGGACTTTCTCCAACGACGGGCTTAAAAGGGGCTTGAACGCACATCAAGCCAAAGGTCCCAAGGTCCTTGCTTATTTTTGTTTGATGTCGCTGTGTTTCGATCCCACAACTTCTCTATCACTGCTTTTTTATCCCAAGCACGTGCCTTTCGGGAATAATGATGAGTTGCAGGGAGAGCGAGAATGTGTGTGATTGTCGTCGGTATTGAGATAGAGAGGTTTGATGGTCAAATCAGTTTAGCGGCATTGCCTGGTGGAATCGATCAGGCTGTGAGAGCCTTGCACTCTACTTGACTGCCGGGCCATGATCAAAATGTTTGATTGCAATGGTGATGGGCTCGTTAGTTTTGAGGAGTTCGTGGCGGCGATGAATGCATTCGATGCTTCATTAGCATGAACTGTGTGATTTATCATAAGATTTATATTCATAGAAACTATTCCCTGTTGTCCGAGCTAGGTCACTTATGCGTTCCCTCGGAGGGAACCTAATGGACGAAGAGCTTTTGGACATTGTTTCTGAGGTTGATTTTGATGGAGACGACTACATTGGTATGGAGGACTTCATTGCTCTCAACAGTGATGCTTTCAAAATGTTTGACAATGATGGTGATGGATCTGTCTCTCCCCATCACCACCAGACGCGAGATCGGCGGACATGATATGTTATTTTGGGCAGCGAAAGCTTAAATGCGGTCAACGGGATAAGTTATTTTGGGCAGCAAAAGCATAAATACGGTGGACAGGGGGCAGATCCTCGGTGGACAGGGGGCAGATCCTCATAGGTCGTTTATAGACAATGAAAGCCAGAGGAGGCCATCCCCTAAATAACACCTTCGATGTAATTATAAGAGAACAACAATCACATGATCATGGCACACATAAGATACAAGAGTAAATGGGACAACACCAACTCAACTTGATATTATAGATGCAAGAAAATATACATAAGACAATAATTAATGAATAGATTCCTATGGATCTGACTCGCTCGCCTATTTATACTTGTTACAGACAATTAATTAGTTACAATTGATGAGCTAGTCGGATAACCGACCGACTGAATCGACTCGACCATAGTCAATTGGAGGACATAGTCGACCAGTCGACTAGGCTCCTCTGACACCTGTCATATGATTGTTGCAACCTCAGTCTAAAAACCATATATCCTTATCATTTTCTTATGCAACATTGCAAGCTAAGAATATACTACCATGATTTTGGTTTTCTTTGGTAAAATGTGCATTTTGTTTCCTAGAATCATATTGTTTCTTTCTACATTCATTTAATTAATGACCATATTTCTTTCAATAATGACATTGAACTAAATATTTATCATACCTCTGGGCCTTGAGGTTGATTTTGAGTTGACATTTGATTATTTCCTCTTCCACTTGAGTTTCCACTTGTGTTTGATCGGATGGTTCTTCCGCCTCTATATGAATTTCTTCCTCTACCTATGAAATTTGATCTTCCCCTGCCTCTACCATGGATGATTGAGAATTGTGTCTTAAAAGCATGCTCCAAAGTTGAATTTGTTGACCTGCTTAGTCTATGATCATGAGAAATGACAGATGCATGCAACTCATCAACTGAAAATTGTGAGATATTTATTTTCTCTTCTATGGCCACCATAATTGATTCAAATCTTGTAGGCAAACTTCTTAAAATATTTTCAACCACTCTCCTATCTTTAAGAGTTTCACCATGTGATCTGATTTGGTTCACCAATCCAATTATTTGAGTGAATAACAAGTCTATTGCATCTTATTCTTTCATGTATATGGTCTCAAAATCCCTTCTCAACATTTGTAACTTAGTTTTCTTCATGTTGGCCATTCCTTGGTATGCAGTTTGAAGCATATTCCATGCTTGTTTTGACTTTGTGGTTGTTGCAATCCTAGGAAAAATGCTCTCATGCACACCTTGAAAGATATAAAAGAGAGATTTCGAATCTTTTTTCTTGTTATCCTTTAATAAATATTTTTCTGCTTGAGACAATACATTATATGTTGTTGCATCTATTGGTTATGGGTAACCATTTTCAACAAGATCCCATATGTCTTTAGAACAGAACAATGCTTTCATTGTGATTGCCCAATAACCATAATTTTTCCCATTGAACTGAGGAATTTGTGGGTTTGTCAAACTTGTACTTGGAGCTGCCATTATTGACTATAAATAACTTGATGGATACTTCTAGCACCTCCTTGGAGATGTTTTGAAAAAAATCAATTTTATTGACCTTCAGCTCTAATACTAGGTGAAGGAGAGAGGAAGGGGACAATTAAAACATAATATATAGTTGCTAATGACAAAGATAAAACAAAGGAAAACACAAAACATATGTATATATTTATACATCAAACAAATACAAGATCTTCTTCATACAGAGTTGATGCTTCTTCCTTCATTCATTCTGAAGACCAAATAAAGTTCCCTGTTTCGTTTGGTGGTAGCTTACAACAGTCAAAACATTATATTTCTCACTCTATTATCTTCAATTTATACTATGTTTTTCTTAAGATAAAAAAATCTTTCAACAACAGCTACATACTACTATATGAACCCAGCACAAAAATAGAGAGAACCAAAAACAATTTATTACATTTACTCTTTGCGTCTTTTTCGAAAGGGGAATTTTTTTTTGGATATGCTATTTGATTTTGAATTAAAGACTATCTTCGATGCAGATTATTGGGCAGAGATGAGGTTGACCACATGCCACAATTAGAGAAGGTTATACCCATAGAGAGTTTAAAGGAGGGTAGTTGGGATTATTTCCAACATAGAGATAGGCCTAGAATCTTTGGAGAGGTTGCTTCTGTGTAAATGAAAATAAACCCAATTTTTTGAGAGGTTGATTTTGTGTAAATGAAAAATTACCTTGAAAGTCAAGGCACCATTATGGATAGAGGGGTAAACCCCAAAGTCTTTGTGGAACAAAAAAAACCCAACTTTTGGGTATTATTGTTATATTGAAATCCAAGGCACGTAAACAACAAAATCTTTGGAGAGGTTGCTTATGTCTAAACTAAAAAAGTGAGAGATTTCATCAGTGTAAACTCCCAAAAAAAACCTAGTCTTTAAGAAAATGGTGTAGCATATGATAATCAGTGAGCCATAATTAAAGTTTGGTGATGCTTCATAAAAAACTACATGTTTTACTAAGGGTGGCCATAGTTTCACAAGGAAGAAGAGTTGGTTTCCACAACTTAAATGGTTGTGTTAACTTAATTCTTAGAATACTAAATGGAAAATATAAAGTTGTATAGATATATTTTTAATCGTGATTTATTAAACATTGAGAGGGATTAAATTTTGAGGTTTAGACTACTAAATGGAAAATATAAATCTGTATAGATCTATTTTTAACCAGTATTTATTAAACATTGAGAAGGATTCAATCTTGGTTTAAATGATTTAAGGCAAATCTAATTTATAAACTTGAAAAAAAAGAATTATAGTTAGAATGATTGAGTATTGTGAATTACAAAGAATTTCATTATACCTTTATGAGTATTGCAGACTTACAATGTTGATGTCCCTACCATGAAATATAATAACCATCACACTACACTTCCTTAATCCTAATCCCAACAAGAAAATTCCCCAAATCCATTCACTAAATTGACACTCAGGACTAAATTGGCACAGAGGACCAAACAATGGTGCTTCGAACAAATGATCAATGCCCATAGAGAGGATAAGGCTCGTCCAAGCACGTTCTTTTCTATAGGCAATGCATCAACGGAATCTATTCACTTAGATTCCGTTAGTGAAGTGGTTGTAATATAATTTCAAATAAATGAAAGGAATATGAACATTCATCGATTTGGGAGTTCCAAGTGCCCACATGGAGTTATCAACGGGACAAAAATCTTGAGCAGGTTTTATTGGCTAACAAGGCATAGATTTACCCTAGTGTATTAATAAAATATAAAGTGTTTTAGTAGTAGTGTTATCAAATTAATTAGTAGAACAAAGAATTGTATTGGTTGTTTTCTTGAGCCAAATTGTTTCTTTGTTTCGTAAAAATCAATGTTACTTTATGTTGTAGCACGCCAATATTTTCTAAGAAGGAATATATATACAAGCACATTAATGAAGTCTTTTGTTAGTGGTATTTCCAAGTTAGTAGAACAAAGTGTTGTATCGTTTGTTTTATTGAACCGATTCGACGGTTTCCTTGAATCAATGTTACTTCATGTTGTTTCAAGCCAACACTCTAATTGAGTGTAGTATGAGTGAGTGTGAATTTGTGGAACTTTACAAATGATTTGTTGGCGAAAGGATTTTAAGGTGATTGATAAAGTAGAATAAAGAAGATACCAATATGAAACTTGTTTTGGTGCTTGTTAGGAAAGAGGGTACATTTGAATGTGAGAACATTAGCAAAGAAATGAGGTTGAGGGAAATGCATTAAAGGCTACTTAAAATGTGAGGAAAAGGAAGTTGGCTCACAAGATATAGGATAGATGAAAACTAGAAGAGAGGATTATAATGCAATTTCAAGGAGTAATAATCTATGGATATGAAGCATATTAGATAGGAAGAGGATAAGTCAAATTAATTAGAAGTAAGACCTTTTTCTTAGATTTTGGACTCTATTTTGTCATTATTCATCATTGTTATAAACACACAAGCTTGTATACAACATCATAAAATATTAACATTGACATAAAAACATAGATGGCCACAAGTAAGAGATAGAAATAATGTAAAAATAATGTAATCCTTAGCACAGAGAGCTTAGGAGGCTTGTTTAGGTTGCTTTGGTGACAAAAATACTATAGTAAGGAAAGACAAAGTGCTTAGGAGGCTTGTTTAGATTTTTTTGGCGATTGTTTAGGGAATATGGAGATCACATAGAGTTGTATCAAATGTGTTTTCACAAAAAACATTGGTTAGGTTTTTCCATGGTAATTGAATCAAGGTATTGAGAAGATTTATTGAACGTTATGGGTCAATGCAAGCATATAAAATAGGAAGATGGTCGATAGAGAAAAGGTTGTTTATTGATATTTGTGGAAATGTCAAATATTAATGTGTACTAATCTTAATCACAACTTGAAGTGGCACTTGCCAACATAAAAGGATTAGTTTTAAGGACAAACATATATCCATCATAAATAATGATCTTCCATGATAAAATCCCTTAGGTGCAAACCCTTTTTAGAGTCCAAACCTTGAGTGTGTTTTGATGAACTTTAGTGATGTAACATATGACAATAGGTGCACCTACTTGTTTTGGGGACATGTTTGTATGTGAACCTAATTACTCATTATGCAATGATCATGAAGTAAAAATTTATTAACTACAAACAACAAAGAAAAGTACCATTTAGCTTTAAGCATTATTATTATTACATTAGTGTTGTAAAATATTCCATTGTGCCAAGATATGGGGATAGATGTTACAATCTATGTAATATGAGAAAGTAAAATTTAATATGGATCTATTTGGTAATGTTTATCTAATTTATTACATATCTTTTTTTATAATTATATTGTATATTTTCTTAAAAACATGTTCTTGGAGTGCCTTAGAACAAGATATTTCACAACATAAGAAATGAAGGCAAAATCTTCTTTCTAGGAGACTTCAATGCTAAAACAAATAACCAAGATATTATTTTTAGCAATGATTCCAACCCTAATCATTTGTGGAGAAATGAGGACTTTGTGTAAACTAGCAGATACAAATGAAACTTTGAAGAATTTGTTGAGAATTTGGTTGGTACCGAGCTAGTCAAGTTTTGTAGTTTTTAGGATCTAATAATTTAAAATGATCTTATGAAGTGATCAAAATCCAACTCAATGAATTTAATCCATGGGCTTAGTAGTAGTGTTGTAGACTATGTGATATCTTCATATACAATGAAATGGTAAATTTTGACATCGTAAAATATTATAGGATCAACTCTAATTGTATAACTTTAACCCTAACTCCAAACCTTGACATTCACAAACCCCATAAAAACTCAAATTATAATAACCAAAAGCACTTGATATTCGATAAAAGGAAAATTGATCTATTTTTAAAGGATTTAAATAATGAATTAAATACACTATTAAATAATGAACAATATTGAAGATATTTATCATAATTTTACTAGAATCCTCTCTACTTCCATTAACAATTTATCTATTGTGCTATCATGTAGAAAGGAAAACAAAACAACTAACCCTTGGTATGATACAAAATGGAAGCATGCTATAAATTCCATTAGGGATGCTTCTAATGAGTCCTTAAAATTTGACAAGACATATAGCTACAAAACCCTAATTAAAAAGAAAAAATATGCTATATAAATATAAAGCAAGAGAATCTTTTGCACCTCTTTAAAATTGATCCTAGGAAATTCTAAGATGTAAAATTAAAGAAAACAATATGAATCCCTTGTGGGATTAAAATTCCTACATTCAAAAGATTTATGAATCCATTGATGCCATGGACAACATTCACTGACCCTTTCTATAGAGGAATAAATATTCTTTAGAAGACACAGAGTTTGGGGTTAAGAGGATCACAAGAGGAAAAGATAAGAACATTAAAGGATACCATTTAGAAATCTTTAAAATTCAAAGGAAAAAAAGGTACTACATAAATATAAAGCAAGAGAATTTTTTACACCTCTATAAGATAGATCCTAAAAAATTGTGGAGGCAAATTACAAGTTGTAAAACTAAAGAAAACAATATGATTCCCTTGAGGGACTGGAATTCCTTCCTTAAAAGTTTTATGAATGCCTTCATGTCATGGAAAATATTCAAACCCTTTCTATAGAGGAATAAGTTCTCTTTAGAAGACATAGAGTTTGGGGTTAAGTAGCTCACAAAATGAAAAGCTAAGGACATTGTAGGATATGAAGAAGAAATATTAAAAATTGGTGGGCCTATCCTCATCCCTCATATCCACGATATCTTCAATTTAACAGTCAAGTAGAATTTCCCTAAACCCTAGACAAAAAAATTCATCCTATTTTTAAAAGTGGAGATAAGAACAATTTATCTAATTATAGGACCATTATGATTGTTCCTCTTTTAGCCTAATTATATGGAATTATTTGGAAAAGAATATCAATGTATGGGTAGAAAATCATGGTAAAAAAAGAGATAAACACCAAGCAAGATTTGGGAGTTATTACTAAATTGTGGACCACCTTGTTATGAATACGATCATTGCTAAGGAGTTTCATAATAATAAAACAAATCGTTCTTTCTCTATTGAATTTAGAATTTAACATAGTACCCAGAAATAACCTTTTGAATAGATTAAGAGAGCTAAAATACTATTTCGAGTTGAGTGTTGTTGCAATAAAGTTGTATGAGAAGGTTATTGCCAAGCTCAAGAACTTTGAGGGTTGGTCAGAAGAATTAATTATAATATAGGAGTCAAGCAAGGTTGTCCCCTATCCCCTATTGTATTTGGTGTATGTATTAACACCATTGATGAGAAACCACGGATTTTGTAGGCCTACATGGAGTAGTGGAAAATTACATGTCAAATACATGCTTGAATTGGCAATTGAAACCCATTTCATTGTACAAATTATGTTTTCTTCTTTTAAGTTAAATGTTTGCAAATAAGATTGACATTGTTGAATTTTTTTCACATAATGGACCACTATCATCCATGTATCATCCCAAGAGATGAAACCGATGGTATAAGAATTCTTAGGCAGTGAGAAGCACAAAATGAAATGGATGATGTTTATTCATGAGTAAAAGGTATGTCATAGAATTTGTCTTTTACTCTAGAGTTAAATTTTAAGTTTGGTAGGTAAAAAATATAAGTTCAAGTCGTCCAAGTAGTGTTACTACAATAAAAAATCCTTTGCCTGAAAATTTGATAATCCATTATAGTTAGGATCTTATATTTTTGTCAAAAACGTGATAAAAACCCATAATTTTTGGAAACCTTAGTATTTATAAAAAGATTTGAAGTTTAAGATTCATTATGCTTCTCACTTTTGGAGATGATTCTGTTATGATTTGATGATTTATTCCTTAATACACCTTTGAAGAGATAAATGGGTGATATTTTTATGTCTAGTTGGGATTCATTGATAAATCTAAGAATATTTTGAGTTTTCTTATGAAAGAGGTTAGTTGTACTATTAAAGGGTTTATTTTTATGATACTTTTACATAATTAATGGAATTTATGTTCAAAATTGAAGATCAAAGGAAATCACCTTGAATATGTAACCCTTATCATGAAGTATCTCAAGTATTTTGTGTGCTCTAACTACTTTAATATTGCGAGGAATTGACTCATCAACATGAGACAAGTTGAGAGATGAGGAATCAACTCATCAACATGAGACAAGTTGAGAGATGTAGAATATTCTAGGTTGAAGAGGACATAGAGAATGAATTAACTATAACAAGGAAATAGGAAGAAAGATCATGAAGATTGAAAAAGGAATAAAATGAGGATGTCATTTGAATTTTAAGGGAGATGGTATGGATGAATATCATTGATCCATTGAGAAAAGGTTTAGACAACTTAATATAAATCAAAACTAGTGGAAGCAAGACAACTAGAATTAATGAACTTGTATATGAAATCTCATCAAATAACATTTTCATTTTATTTGGATAATGAGATTCAATTCATGCTATCTATTTTAAAGTCATACAATTAGTATACCTTAACTAAAATATAGTTAGAAATAGGGATTATTTAGCCCAGGATGACTTTCAAAAGAAGGGGAGGTGGCACTAGAAAGAACTAGAAAATATCTTTAGTTTTCTACTAGTCTGAATAAATACTATCATGGATTTGTAAAAAAAAAATTTGCACCGTTTCGAGAATAAGATGATTCATCCCTCTATTTTTTCAAGTTTGCAACTTTTTCTTTGTTAATCAAAACCTTATTTATTAGTTACTTCTATTATGTTTTGTCGGAACCAATGGTTCGTTAGTAACCTCACCTTTTTATATGAAGGGATTCGAGCATTGAAGGGATCAAACCAGCAAGGGCATTGACTGTTGAAGGGAGTCAACCATTGAATGGATCCAACCACCAAGGGTGTTGACTGTTGAAGGGATTAGACCACTAACTAAAATATGAATTAACTATGTCCACTTTTGGGTCCTTTTGACCCATGATCTATGGATAATTATAGTTAGTTACCACTATGTGATCCTATGGTTGTTTGGTTTGGTCCATATCCAAACCTCTTTATGGATGGTCCATTAGATTGATCTATCAATCCACATCAATCACATTATTGGATCGTGGATATCATTGAGCTTGGATCATTATGCTTAAGTGTTGTAATGGTGTCTTTAGAAAACACCATTGTTGTTGGTGTTTTCCTCTCTTCGACCCAGGTTCAATCCCTCCTTTGCGTGTAACAAAGCCCAATATATTGGACCGATAGAGAAAGGCTCAACTGGCAGCACCTGCAACGTAGATGTTGTCTCACCTAAGATATATCTCTTATGGGTAACTGCTAGAACCAGGTTTCTACAGTTGGGTGGGGTATTTCTTGTCCCTTGGTAATACACCAAGGTGATTGATCGAAGCTAATGGGTGGGTATTTATACTTATTATGCATAGTTAATCTGCGACACAAATCATCCTTCAACTGATATTATCACAATAAACCCGATGCGACATAGACACATTCAACTATAACAGTGTGACAGATACATATAAACTCATTCGTAATAAAATCCATAAAAATTCATTCATAACAACATATGTATGTGACTTAAACACATTCATCATTCACACAAACAACACAATATCTAATGTGGAAACCCATCTGGGAAAAACCAAAAAGGTTTTCTTCATCTGGCATGAGAAATATATGGAACCCTTGGTCTGTGCACTAAGCTACAACCTCTTCTCTAGATCTTTATTTCTTATATATACATACTTCTTATCCTCTCATGCTCTATGGACTTCTTTCGCTATTCTTTCTCTACTTAGATCTACTTATGATCCGCACACAACCTGGATCGACTCAACTTCCTCTACGAATCTACTGTCTATCCGCACACAGCCTGGATCGACTCAATATATTCTACCCTCCGGCGCACTCAGATGTAGGTTCATAGAATCCTCTCTATGACTCAACACACTAACAGACAACACATGTTACAGAATCTAACACATGACTCAAAGCCAACTGACTAGGAGCTAATTCACCAGGATCTAAATGACCAAAGGCTAACCCACATATAGCTTCGGTTCCTCCTTTTATAGACTCTTACATGTCGCTCATAGTTGACTTCATATAGTTAGCCAGCAGGCTATCTTTCCTATTCCAGCGACACATGTCAATAGGCACTAACGACCCAACTTACAAATATGCTTTCATACGTGTGGCTTCTATTGGCTTTAGCTGACCTTGTACCCTCGATATTTCCAAATCGTCGCTTTCTAGTCGTTGCACCACTGCACACATTCTGACATGGTTTATTTCATCACATCTTTCCTTGTTGCATCCTTTCCTTCAGTCACAGATTCACTTATGTCGCGAACTCTCTTCTTCTATTGTTGCATCTTCCTCTTTGACTGCTTCTCTCCTTAGCTCTTTTTTCTTTGTCTTCTTCTATTACTCCTCTGTCACATCTTCCTTCCTTACTACTTCTTCTACCTTGTCCTTCCTTCCTTCTGCGATTACTTCTGTCGCAACTCCTTTTCCTTCTTTTGTTCTTCCTTCTTTAATTCTGTTGCAAGTCCTTTTACTTCTTGCAACCTGACTCTTTTCATACTTGGGAAGAATTCTAACTTAATTCTTCCTATCTTTCCCTAGGCCTAGTAGGCCCCCAACACTCACATGTGGCTCATGCCGAGGCACGCAAAGTTATCCTTTCATTTCTTGACTCGTGCCGACTTTGCTTTGAAAATATTGCAAGATTTTCACAACTTTCTCTACCTCCTGTCACACATCTTCCTCTGTTTTCTTCAACATCTCAACAAGGTCGGAACTGACATGTTCTGACGTTACTCTTTCTGTTGATTATGCTACTTGACGTACCTTCTGATGTACAAGATTAATAATGTTTGTAACTCCTTCACCCTCAGTCTGTAATTCTACAATTTTTTCAGTTCTTTCTTGTTGTTGCATGCGCAACACTATAACCTGCTGCTGCAATTTCTTCATTTTTGTCGCCTTAGCCTTTTTTCTACTAAGGGAAAAAATTTCATCGCATTCTTCATTTGGTTCATATCTGCCTCAACTGTGTGTATCTCCTATGTGATTTTTTCTAATTATGCATCATTTATCAATGCTTCGAATCCCAAGAGACTTGGTCAACATCCTTAGCACATAGTGTTATGCCTCTTCTATCTTCTTCGCATCTTCAACTGCTACTGGTCGTTGCTCCTCCAACACGTATGGGGGTGTGCTCGGTCTTATATATGCTTCTAGCTATGTGACTTTCTTTCGAAGGTCTTCTACTATCTCTCCAAGTTGAGTGACCTTGAATTCTAGAACCATTTCCTCTATTATGCCTTCATCCACAAAATTTGTACATGCAAAGGCTATAGCCTTGTCAAGCCTATGCCTATTTTCTTTCCACGTCTTTGTCTTCTTCTCAGGCTCTTGCACTTCTTGCTTCATCTTATTAACAATTTTTTTCGCAACTTTCACATGCTTAATCAAGGCGTCGTCCCACACTTTCATTTTCACAACTGCAACATTCTGGATCGCATATACTTCAGCCATTTGCATTTAGGAAAAATCTATTTTTATTTGGCCTATACTTTTGGCTACATCGTTTAATTCTGGGGTTCATAGATCAAGCACTTCTCCTGACACTTGTGTCCAAATAGGTGAAACTGGCACTGGTATTTCAATTGGTCACTCTTCAAAAGTTCCAGGCATATACTGCGACTCAGCTCTTGGGGGTGTATAATCTAATGCAACTTTAATTTCTTCTGCAAATTTACATAACACTTTGAGCATATCAGTAACAGTATCTGTAATATTTGTCTGTCACTCCTCTATTGTATTGAATCTTGTCTGCATAACTTCTGTTATTGCTTCAATCACAAGTGCTAAATCATCACCATCAAGGCTAACAATATTTGCAATTTTATCAGCCTTTCTCTTTTTCTTTTGTTTTGACTCTACTTGCTCCGTATCAGCCTCCTTCCCTTTCTTTTCTACATCTTTGTTTGTTGGAGTTGAACTCGAACCACTCTGATTTGGGTTGAGATATTCCTATGGGTCTTCTTCCTCATTTCCATCATTTGGCAATGGTGGATTGTCCTGTCACGGGTCTTCTTCTATATCTAATTGGTCTTCTAACACAGGAACTCTCCATTCTTTCAACCATTCTTCAAAAATGGCTTCAACTTCTTCTTCAGTCAGTAAAAATTATGTTTCCAACCATTGGTGATGTGGGTCCTGTCGCGGTTGTATCTTGACATGATGTGCACCAATCTCAAATTTAATAATTTGATGAAACCATTGAACGATTTCTGTAAGTCTGTGCTGGTCCTTTACTTGATGCCTCAGGGCCTTTCCATGCATAAAGAATTCAATATTATTTTATTTATGCCTCCCCTTTCTATCCTCGTCGAACCATAGGTTTTGGTATCGAGCTCCTCTACATTGCACTAGCATATCTACCCCTTGGTAGCTCGGTGGGTTAGACCATGCGATGAATGAAATTAAAATCAACAGCCAAGAGTAGTGGAATGGCTTACCCTCCTCTTGCGACTCAACAACATCTTGTGGTAATTCATTCAGCAGGAATTGCGACCAATTGATCTAAAATACCTCCACGCAGAGTTCAGCTAGCGCAACGACACCCACAGTACACTGGTTCGGTCGCATTTTGTGCAATAAATTGGAAGCTAGTACCTTTGTAGCAAAGTGAACGACATGGTCATTAATTGAAGATATTAGCAATCCTCTGTTATCTCTCATCACATCATACTTTTCTTTCATCCTCACGGATATCACAATTTCCTGAACTTTCCTTAAATAGGGCGTTGGATCTATTCCTAGGACTGGTAGGCCTGTAATGATTGCAATGAGCTTGAAAACCACAAAGATTGGTTTGTTGAGCCATAGGTAACCACCATGAAAAAATACTAGTAACTGCTTGACACATGTATTTAGTTCTGTACTTTCGCCAAAATGTGGCATATACAACAATCATAGTATTCCTGACTCGTCAATTTATGTATTCCATTTCATTGGAATAAAACACTTCAGCCCATCTCATGTATCCTGTATAGTGAGCATGTATTTCTCGCGGTCCAAATAATTTTATTTCTTGGTTTTGCGGTCAACGAAATATAGCGTCCGTAGGTTCGACAAATTATCCTCCAACACCTTAACTCTTTTCAGCATCAATGGTGCGATCAACGGAGCCCCTAACTTATTTTGGATTCTAACCTTTGGCGCATCAGAGCATCTTGGAGGGATGTATGGCAACAACAAATTTTTGGATTGGGAGTCTTCATCCTCCTGATGGGGTGGCATTGGTGGTGTTGTTTATTTTCTTTTCCTCTTCTTGCTTCCAGAGCACTTCCCCCATGTAGTTCCAGAAGGACCTGGTCTGTCTGCATGTGCTTTTCCTGAAGGTATAACAGGAACTGGCTCAAGAACTGGTGCGGTCTACTCAATAACTGGTGGAAACTCCACCTGTGGTGGGATATATCCAATAGTATCTTCCATGACTAACATAAGTGATGTAGTCACAACCTCAGATTCAAGAGTTGTACTTGTGCTGGAAATGGAGATGACCATGATCTGAACAATTTGCTTCAGTTCTTGAAGTTTCAGACAACAATCGCTCTTCTTTCATGCAAATAGAATGAATTGAACTTGGGCGCAAAGGTTGATAGTGTGAAAGAGTTTTCCATAGCATTTCTTCACATGCGCGGGAAATCAATAGAAAGAAAATTTTCCTTTCATCCACATGGGTGGATCAATCGAATAATTAAGGAAAGTTCTATGTACGCAATCTATTAGTTGTCACATCAAGTGGCAGTTATTTCCATAAAGACGGTCATGACCAAAAAGCGCACCGTCATAATCTGTCGTACTTGTCAAATCAATGACATCCAGCTATCATATCTGTGATTCCCATATTTCTTGCGACAATGTTGCACTCCTTGCGACTTGATTTCTAACTTCAACAAGGTTCCTTTCTTGTGACATACTAAGTTTCTTCGCCCTAAATTTCTGGTCTGTGCCAGACACCGAGTCTGCAAGACTTTGCTTCTTGCTACGACAGACTAGCAGTCTGCAACCAAAAATATTTTTTTTTCATGCGACAAAGTCGCTACTATTGTGATACGGATTCGATCGACTTCCATTCACCACTCCTCTAACTTTTGCAATTTCACTGCTCCTTTGTTAGTGATCTCCTTGACGATATATTGTCCTAAGAAATGTGTTTTTAACTTTCCTAGAAGCTTGAAAAATTTGATGTCATACATATGAACAAGTCCTCCGACCCAAAACTGCTTGTTCTTAATGTGTCGATCATGCCATACTTTTTTCCTTTGTTTTTCAACATTTTGATGAAATCCTACAACAAAATGTTCTTCTTCCAGCTAGACGAGTTGCGACAATCTTTCTTTAACAACATTGACATTGTCATTTCTGTGATCACAATAATTCTTAAGCTCAAGACAATATACTCCATAGGCGTCACAACTTCCTACCCTTACACCAACCGAAATGGAGTTTGTCCTGTCAATTTATTACAAGTTGTGAGATATGCCCATAATACTGCTGAAATTTTTTGATCTCAGTCATCTCTTTGAACATTGCAAATCTTTCTCAATGCATTTTCTAGAATTTTGTTAAAGGCTTCGACATCTCCTTTTGCTTGAGGGTGACAAGGTCTTGTCCTTCGATGCTGAATCTATAATTCCTCTATGAGTTCCACAATCAACTGGTTGACAAAGTGCGTACCTTGATCACTTATTAAAATATTTGGGCATCCAAATCATGTCACGACATTCTCAAATAAAAACTTTGCAGTGGTCGCAACAGTACAATCCTTCACTACCGCTGCTTCAAATCTGGTTAGGTAATCGGTTGTAGTAATAATAAAGTGTGCACCAGTGCGCTTTCCTGTCATAATGAAAGGACCCACAAAATCAATGACCCATTTATCAAATTCCTACAAAGTTATTTTAGGTATTAATGACATTTCATCGTGTCGCAACAGCTTTCCAGTTAATTGGAAAATATCACAACTGCGATAATAATCTCGGGCATTCGCATGCATAGTGGGCCACCATAATCATGCTTGAAAAATATTGTGCACCGTTCTTGTGTAGTGGCCTCCTAAAACACCATCTTGTGCCTCATTTAATATCGACTGTCGCTCGTGCTTGAAAACACAATGACAAAGAATCTCATCAAGACCCAGTTTATACAATTGTCTAGCTATCAATTAGAAATCTGCAACTCACACAACCAATTGTTTCTTCTGCGCAATGGTGACTTCAACTGGCGTATAACCCATACTAAAAAATTGTATGATATCTTGGTACTGATCATCAAACATTGTTATCACAAACAATTGCGCATCAGGGAGATTATCATCCAGATTACTAGGCTCTTCACCACTTTCTATTCTTGAAAGATGGTATGGTTCCAAATTCAATCGACCAGGTTTAAAAATTACTTCAAAATCATATTCCTGGAAGAGGAGAAGCCACCGACAAATATTCCCCCCAAACATTGGCTTATTGACTAGGTATTTCAATGTGGAATGGTCGGTGTACATATTAAAATGTTCACCCAACAAATAATGTCTGGATTTCTGCAGCGCATATACCATTGCTAAACCTTCTCTTTCCCTCGTGGTATAATTTTTCTCTGCAGTTGATAACTTCTTGCTAGCGAAGGAAATGGGATTATAGATTACTCCTTCACCAGGCTGCGTCAGTATCACGCTGAGCGCAACTGACGATGCATCGACATGAACATGAAACTCCCTTTTCTAGTATGGAAATACAAGCATTGGCGCAGTAGCCATCTTATTTTTCAATGTGTCCAAACTATCTTGGCAATCCTCTGTCCATTGAAACTTAGCATCTTTTTAAAAAAGATTTTCCATTGGAGCAGTCACCTCTACATATCACTTGATAAATTTTTCGTGGTATCCCATGTGTCCCAGTGTTTCTCACAACTGCTTAACTGTAGTAGGTGGTGGTAGGTCGAGAATGATCGCAATTTTGGTCGGGTCAACCAAAATTCCATCGCGACAGACCACATGGGCCAAGATAGCTCCAAAAGGTGCACAAAAGATACATTTCTTCAAATTTAGTGAAATTTGATATTGGTGACAATGTTTTAGCATCATTCTAAGGCTCTCAATATGGCCTTTTATGATCCCAAATACTGTCCAATCATCAAATTAGACTTAAAAAATTTGTGTATGAAATATTTAAAGGCATCTACTAAAATTATGGAAAAGATTGTAGGAGCATTCTTAAGTCCAAAGGGAATTACTATGTATTGGAAACATTCCCACTCTATTGCAAAGGTAGTCTTGTGTCGATATTCCTTTGAAATACTGATCTGATGGTAACCAAAAAATACATCAGTGAACGTGTACATTTCCTACCCTCCAACTCTCTTCGGTACTTCATTTGTAAATGGAGTCGGAAACAGGTCATGTAAGAAAGCATCATTCAACTTTCTCAAGTCGAAACACATTCTTACTTCTCCTAAGGTATTTTTATCTTGGACTACTATCGAACTAATCCATTCTGATTCCTTGACATGTTCTATAACACATGCCTCTAGCATTCGGTCCAATTCAGCCTTGACCTTTTCTTCGTATCATGGATTTAATCAGTATCGTCATTTCTTGACCAATTTTGCATCGGGCCTCAAAGGTATCTTCATTTCCTCGAGATCTCTGACTATGCCCTTCATTTTTGAAAATATGGTAGGGAACAGATCCTGAAACTCATGCAATAAATCAATGTTCTTTCCTACAGTCTCTTCATCCCAATAATCTCCAATATTGGAGAACTTTGGATTTTCAGGCAAACCAATATTAACTTTCTTGATTTTGAGTGGACTTAGGAATTGGTCACTAGAAATACCAAATCCTTCACTGCGTGCATACCTTCCGACTCAGGTATGTTTATGTCGAGCGTGTCATCATCATCCAGTTCTCCTGTCACATTGTAGCATTCCATTCAATGGTGGATTGTCATGCTGCATTGATGGAAATTTGTCATTGCGATAGGGATTTTGTCAAATATCTTCTCTTTCATTACTTGCAGTGCAACATCAATTGTTGGGTGACCATCTGTGAACTCGAATGTATGTGTGAAACTAGTGGGTAGTTATTCCCACTCAAGAGTTCCTTGTCACAGTTCAACAGATGTATACTAATTCCTTGGTATAGTGCCCAATGTATGTATGAAGTGATGAGCCCATTCTTATCGTGGATATTCCTGCCATGTCATGCGACAATGCTCAATATTTTCGATAGGGTTTGTCAATCATGTATACTTGCGACCAGTATAATTGACATCTTCTCCAAATATGATCTCTAACAATCTTCTACATTGCAACCATTCAGAGATTAATTGTTTATATGTACCACACCATATAGTGAGCGTAGCTTTCAGCACAAAGTCCAAGGCAGACAATCACTACGATTCTGTAATTTTGATTCAAATTCTGCTAGAAAAGACGCAAGGTTAGGTAAACCTTCGTATGTAGGTATCCTGCTTTCCTCAACTCTTACTCGCCATACAGATTGCGTAATTCTTGAGCATCTTCTCAGTGTAAACTTCATGCAGTCGATTCAGCCAATTTTATAATTCTTCACATGAATTGGATGTACAGGAACTAACACTTCACCAACTGAGCTTTCCATCAATTTTTGGGTTTTGTATAATCATCTCTTGAATACTTGATATTGTATAGATGATCCAGGTAATCACCTTTCCCTTCCTTGTTAACTGGCTCGACATATCTCTATCCTTCGAGCAGATCAATTAGCGCGACCACCCTTATCTCTAAGTCTTCCAACGACATGATTATTTTCTTAAAAGTGATGATGGTCTGATTCGACCACCTAGTCAATCCCTAAAAGTGCAGGATATGGGTTTGTATTATTGACAATGTAGATCACCTCAAAGTTTGCATATGTTGGGGTAGGGGTAGGGGCTAGTGGGAAGGAGGTGGTATGATGCGATTCTCATAATCACGCCTTCCCTTCCTACCTCCTTTACCCATCCCTTTGTAATGTTTTCCCTTTTATTTTTATTGTTTTTTTGTTTTACCTTTTTTTTTAGTTTTTCAAAACATTAGTATTAAAAATATATTTTACACCTTTTTTATTTTTTCTTTTAAAATATTAGTTTTTAAACAAAAATGGGTTGCTTTTTATTGTTTTCTATATTTTTTTCATTTTCCTTTTATAATTTGATTTCTAATCTTGTTATTTAAAAAAAATCAAAATTTGTTACAAGTTTGTCATAATTTTTCATCTTCTTTTAATTTAACTTTATTTATTTATTTTTGGATAAAATCATTTTCTTATTTTCTGGTTTTACGGTTTCACTAGTAGCACCACTTTTCGATTCGAGGGTCGATTTATGGCTTTTGATTACAAGAGGCATTAAACAAGGTTTCAAAAAAATAGTAAATTTAGCCTCGGAAAACAAGGGTGCTACCGGTGGCACGGCTTTTTGAAATGAGGGTAAAAACAACTACTAAATGTGACCTCAAAAAAAACAAGAACTCAATCAAGTTCTCGTTTTATGTTATATTGCATTAAATCATATAAATATTGTAATATTGTACAGTTGATGATGATCATTTAGTTAATAATCATGGAAACTTGGGAATGGGCATGTTTCCATCTCGGTTGAAAACTAGAGGGTTCAGCCTTCCCGTGAGCATTTTTAGTGAATAAACATGTACATGAAATATTACTTTCAATAATTTCTTGGTTTGTCCACTAGCATGGGCTATCTATCTATACATAAAGAAATAAAATGATTTTCAAGAACATAATTTCGTTGTCGCAATTTTTATTATCTTTTCTATATAAACTCTCTCAATAATCTCCATAGGTATCAATATGTATCATTTTATCTTTTCTATATAAAATCTCTTGATAGATATCGATGTCCAGTTCCAATTATCTATCCAAATCGAAATTGTATGGAGTGTTGGATACTAGAGATGGAGTGTGGAATACCAGATATGGACAATGATACCTATCGGTGTTCTCCATCTGCTTCCATTTATGCGGATGTGCTAGTTAAATAAAAACCAATGCCATGGCCATGTAGTCACTTAATAATGAATAAACCCCATTTCCATCCATAAAGAGGTTTCCTATTGATCCCATATATGCAAGCAAGTAGGGGAATTTGTTGGGGAGGACCCATCTTTAGTAAATGTGGTGGAATAAATTCCATTTGTCATTCCTTGGAGGGTGAAGACACCTTATCCAAGGTAATAAAGGTTGTAGATCATAATGGTCCTTCACTGCCATTTCTCAATAACACCCATGATTATTTGTTGTTTCCATCTGACCTGTCTCCTGTGACCTTCCCCACCTTTCCCTTGTGGTTGGTTAATTTGAGTAGAATTTCCTCTCTTGAATTCTCAACTTTTGGTGTGACTACTCATATTGTGGATAGTCTTATGCCTCTTGGAATGATTATGTGTTTCTTTTGTTTTCCATCTACTCCATGCTGCTAGTCCACTGCTTGCACATTGGGCATTGTAATTTGTGACATCAATACTCATGAAACTTCTCCATCCATGTATAGTGTTCAACACCTTCCAACTCTTCTAACACACAACACCCTCTCACACAACTTTCGAAGTTGTATACACTGAAATATCCCCCATATGTTTTTCAACTTCACCCATCCCCCAACTCACCCAAAGATATCGATATCTCTATACTTAGCGACACTTCTAACTTAGAAAACCCACCAATATCTAACTATCCAACCTTTGTTTCCTGCTCCAACCATTGTATGCTCTTTAGCTTCACACATCCCCGTTCCCATAACTCATCCAAAGAAAGCAATGTTTCCATACTTTGCAACCATTCTAACTCAGAGCACCCACCAATATGTAATGTTTGAAGCTTTGTCACCTGCTCGAACCCTGTATGCTCTTAAGCTACTAATCATAGAAATCCATTTGAAATTTTTTGAATGGAAATGAATAAATGAGATATGTGGAAAACATTATTTATCAATTCAAAATTCAAATAAATTCCACAAAGTTCAAATTTTAGACATGTATGTAATTGATGTCAAGGCATGGCGTGTATAGATGGATGGAGTGTAAAAGGTGGGTGTTGTTCGATACATCTGATAGGCTAAGCTAGGTATGCACATACAAGTACAATATTATCACTGAATTCTGAATGACACTTATTAAACTGTCATGTGCATAGAAGGGGGAATTTTTTTTTCAACAAGAAAAAATATTATACTTTCATAAAGTATAAAACACAATAGAGAGATTTTATAGGAAAACATTCCATAGCCTAGCTGCTCCTCTTTGACTTTAGAAGTAATATATACTAAAAATTAACATTACACAACCATTGAACTTCCACTTCCAGAGCAAATACGTGACTTAAACTAAAGTAACATAGTCCATAGACAAACAAACTAAAATTGAACGCTTAATACAACGATCCCAAATCATTCATGTCAACTAAGTAAACAACTAAAAAACAAATTGTCCCAAAATAAAGTCAATACATAAGCAAAGATCCCTTGAAGATGACCTTTGAGTTTTTCAGCATCTCAAAAAATAGAATACCTTCAGCCAGATCCAAGGATTGTTTTGTTAGAATGTCTACATTGATACTAAAATCTCTAAAAATATGTAGAAAGGTGACTTCCAAGAATTGGGTTTGTAGACTTTTGATTTTCTACTTCCACCCATCCAAAGAGACCACCTATAATTGATTCTCCCTAAGAGCCTAGCCTATAATTGTCTTGGAATCTGCCATGACCTGCAGGTGAGATATATGAAGATGTCGAGAAAAATAAAACAAACCCCACAGAGCTAGAAATTCCCCTCTAGTGTTGGTTCCTCTTCCAGCATTAAAATTCAATTTAATGACATAGGACTCATTAATCAATAGATAAACACCTTCTCCACATTTTAAACCATTCTCCTGAGAATCCCTATCAAAAAATCCTGCTGGCCAATCTTGATTAAAAATAGGGTCCCTACCCATTCTACCAACTTGATATGAAGATATCTCGCTACCATCCCTGCCCTCATAGTTCTGCTTATAGCTTCTGATAGCCTTAAGGTTTACCTCCATCACATACATAAACTTACCTTCAAATAATGCCCCGTTTTGCTACTTCCAACCTTCCCAACAAATATAAACATGTAGTTCCTTCCAATTATAAACCTCATGCACCCATGACTTGAAACAATCATTCAACGATTGACGATTCCAATGGTGGGTAATTTAGAATTTACTTTGAACCAAAGACCAAACGTGTTGGGTGAATACAGAATGAACCAATAAGTGGTCAATGGTCTGGGATTCATACTTGCACAATATAAAGAACTTAGACCTTGGCCACCTCTTTTAATCGAGTTATCCCATGTTTGGATCCTCATTTCCAAGCCAACCACCACAAAACTTTTATTCTTAAGGGTATGTACCATTTATATAACAGTGAGTTCCACCATTTATAATCCATAACTTGAGAAGTACAAAAAATAGCTTCAAAGGTGAGTTTTGCATTTACCATTCCATTTTGCACAATCCAAGACCATATGAGAACATCAACCTCATAAATGAGTTGTATGCCACTGCGTTGCAACCCAATAAGAAACATGTTCCATTCCTCAATGAAAGGCACATGTAGTTTCAATTCCTTCGCCTTCTTCCAATAGTGACAACCCATTTGATCAACCTTAGTAGCTTTCACTAGAGCTAAGAAACAAAAATATTTGGATCCAAGATGTGTCATGGGGTTTGGTTATAATTGAATGACCTCATCACCTCCAACAAAAGGATCTCCCCCAACCTAATGTTATTTCAATTCGTTGGCTTCCAAGACAGCCAATCACTCAAAATATGGAAAGAATGAATAAGACAACACCCAAAATTTGAAACACCTGCAACCCTCTGGTTAACAACTCTAATCTATTCCATCATTGATCACCACTCAAGGTACTTCTTCTTTATGGCCATAATACTCCACAAGCTTGTAAAGAATAAACCCCTATAAAGGCTCTTTGCTACAAATGCTTGACCAAAGAAATGAATGTTTTTGATCCCCATCCCCATACTTCAATGCTTATTCCGTGTCCATAAGAAGCTAAAAATTATTTTTCTTATTATGTCACCGTAGGTGATATATATGAATCAGTCATGAGTATTAATTCATTTAAATATGGATGAAATTTTTCAATCTTCTAAAGTTTGTAATAGTTTTTATTAAATGTAATGGAATTTAGACTAAGGTTTGGTAATATGTAAACCATTTTATTATTATTATTATTATTATTTATTGTCTATTTTTTTAGATTACTATTGTTCTGGGCAGATGACGTTGCTCTGGGTTCCTGTTCCCCAAGACCCAGTGACAAGATGATATCAGTAATTGTTTAATTATCCCCAACCTTTTCTACTTTTGGCTCCTTCTAAACAATACCTTATTTATCATAAATATGTCATCCATGATTCAAATAGCACGGCGGGGCAATTGACCAGTTCCCCAAAAGTAAATATGTCAACCAACTGTTCAAATCACCCGTTGGCAGTGATAACAGTTAAAAAGGAAGATGTGGTCTCTAACATCAAAATTTGATACAAGTAGCATAGTGGCTGCTTGATGCCGATGGACTTTTAACATGGAAAGAGATGTGAAGGGTACATACCTTTAACTCTCAAGAAGATTGAGATGGGAAGGGCATATATAGTGTTGATAATGACCCTCAATACAGTTTTAAACTGTGGTGGGATGGGAAGGGCAGGGAATAGATATGGTGTTTTATTCGATTTATGATAATGACTATAGGAGAATAACAATATCCCAACACTTCCAACGGTGAAAGGTACTTACTTTTCAGTACTGTTAAAAGAGAACGCCTTAGTCTTTATCGTACCAAAAGAAGAATATGGTGCAGATCGGAGTTCAAAATTGAACCCTTCACACCCCTTCCAAAGGGTTCTAGCCCTTCCCAGAAGTGTAAAGTTAAAATTGCCCTTCAAAAAAAAAATTACCCTTCCAATCAAGAGGGGCATAATTTATATCAACATTTCAAAAGAAGGGAAACATTTGAAATTACCCATCCAAATAAATTTTTCAATATGTTGAAATAATCACTCACTCAGTCATGTTATGCACTCATTGCTTAGTTGTGCAAGATGTCCAGAAATCATTGATGACTACGAGGCACTAGCCATCGAGATGTGACTTTGACTACCATGTCACTTGGGGCTACAATCTAAAGTGTGACAATGTGTCAACATTTATGACTATAACAAAAAAGACCAACTACTAGTCTACTACTAGGCCCGAAACGAGATCAAAACTTTGTGCCTACTATCTATGTGAACCTTGATACCAATATCCACTCTTTTTTCGTAAAAATTAAATTAAAAAGGCCAGTTTGATAAGTCCTCCTCTGCAATAATTCATTTCTTGCATGAATATCATGGACTCACGACAACTATAAGCAAATACAAATAATGGCATGTAGCTAAGATCACAAATTGCAGAGAGGTCGATTTATGCATTGCTATAGAGAGGTGTCATTGGGTGCACTATATGGAGAAATAATGGTTATTAATGAAATGAAAAAAACAATTGTTGGCTCAAGAATAGTCTTCAATTTGATGGGTGGCATCATCATGATGTAATCTCCCTCCATCATTCCAAACATTTGTGGTTTCTCACAACATTTGTCCTTAGGCCACCAAAATACATGTAAAAATTACTTGTCTTTACATCCCCTTCTCTTTAAATCCTCATCTCATAGTCATAACTAAGGGTTATTATGCATGCAGATCCTCACCTTATAATACGAATTGACGCAAAGAATAAGAGACAACTATAAGTAAGTCTTATATTAAATTTACCATATAAGTTTTTAATTAACACTATCAACTAAGATTTGACATGTTGGATTGTTGTGATATTCTTATCACTCCTTACCGATGTGATTCAATGCATTCTTTGAAGGTGAAGTCCATAATTTTAGGTATTGTTCCTCATTATCATATCTTTTGGTAAGACAATAAAGAGGGTAGTGGTCTGCATCAGCATGGAAAACGGTTTCGACATAGAGGTTATACACATCAATTGTTTTCATTAAATAACTAAAATTCCTACCCATGACTCTTGATTCAGTGAATTGGACTGGTATGAAACACAACGGATTTTAGAGCCTCAAGCCCTCAATTACTCGCACGTATAACTTCTCAAATCTAGCCATTAATAAACTTCTTTTGGTATTTTGGTTCAATCTAAAAGTTAGACTGTTGAGACTCACATATGTACTGAGTTTTAATTGACTTAGGCTTGATTCCATTTCCCCTTCATTCCATACATGTATGCTTTCAGGACAAGTATTGAACAAAAAAATTCGATGCCCCCCACCCTCGTTATGCCAGCTTTGCTAACTTGCTTGGTATGTAGGAAATTTTTTTTAATGTTTTTTTCATTGTGTATTATTTTTTCTTAGGTTCCCAATCCTTATCATTTTTACATCGCTCAAGCTTGGATTGAACTTGAATGCCCCAATATGGTTATGGCATAGTCTATGTAGTTTTTTTGTATAATGAAGTGTGCTCCAAGTGGAAAAAATACAATAGAATAGTTGTTAAAAAATACAATAAAATAGTTGTTATGTTACTCAAATTAATGATACACATATGACAACTTAATGTGTTTAAAATAGATTTTATTGAAAATATATCATTTTTTCTTGTAGATATTAAGAAGTGCTCAATTGCTTAAAATTATAAAATTTTAAACTTACAATATTTGGTGAAAAAATTTAGTTAATTTATACTTGTTAATTGAATTGAAGTACAATTATTTATTTTGCTCTGAAAAGCTCAAATAAAAATACATTAAGACCCACCCTTCAAATTTGATCACTGGTGCAGATGATTAGATGTGCTTTTCTGTCGCTCAAAGCAAAGGGAATGATGGAAAAGGCACTCAGAGAACCCGAAAAGCTGCATAAAGATGGCTTTAAGCAGAATAAATCAATAGAATCCTAGATATAGCGATGCGCGGATGCCCACTTCACAGTGCACGTTGAGAAGACAAAATAACATGATGAGTAGAGCATGCAGGACTCCTCATTATGATGTGATTGTTGCCTCTGAAAAGTGCTTTAAAGTGGCAGTACTAATACATTTATTCCACTGCGTGCATTGTCTAGGGTTACACATTAATTGGATACAAATCCATGATGTGATTGTTGTCTCTGAAAATTGCTTTAAAGTGGCAGTACTACTACATTTATTCCACTGCATGCATTGTCTAGGGTTACACATTAATTGGATACAAATTCATGATGTGATTGTTGTCTCTGAAAATTGCTTTAAAGTGGCAGTACGACTACATTTATTCCACTGCGTGCATTGTCTAGGGTTACACATTAATTGGATACAAATCCATTATATGATAAGTACTTAATTGAATCAATGAAAAGAAATTCTCAATACATGACTAAGCAAATAATTTCTGGGTTTTCATTTCAATGATAAAGGTCATTATAAGCGTTAAGCATTACAGGATATTGACATAGGTTGCTGCATGAATTCATAATGATAACAGATATTTTCTCCGGAGACAACCCAGGCAATTCAGGATGGGATTCATTTCAGAGCCATCATATCTCTCACACAGATACTATATATATATATAGCTTGAAAGCCTGCAATAATCAGATCCGGCCGAATGTAAATTCTCCAGAGTTCTATCATAACAGCAGTATTTACCGAGACATTTCAGATAAGGGAACGGTTATGGTTATAATTGGAGCTGAAACGGTCAAAAGTCCAAAGGAATAATTCTTCTGCTGCCCATCTTGGTTGGGTTTATAAATATATCAATATTGAATGGTTACCCCTGTATTGGTTTTATCAGCGCAATCATGAATTAGCTGTCTTCCATTGACGTATGTAAACGTTCAAAGTTATCTCCAACGTTCGTTGCTATAGAAGACTGAAAATAGTAGAGTTAGGGTTATTCAAAGTTGCATAAATACAGAAAAAACGGCCAAAAATCTATGAATCACGCGTAGCACGCTCGAGACTTGCTTCAGAAGAAACGCAATCTATAGATTTGGACTAGCTAAGTATGCTGGCAAACGGGCACTAATATTAAGTGACGGCCTCCATGAATGGACCTGAAAGGAATCCAATTCTTTTTTATTTGAATTTAATGTGAAAGATACACAAATTAGATCTGAAAGATACAAGTATAGAATCTTTTTGGTGGAGACACGAATAAAAACTACCTAGTCAGAAACAAAATTAAACTATTTTGTATTTTTATTTATATATATATATATGTATGGTAAACTAAAAACATTAATGTGTATGCTACATATTTAAAACATTATATAAAAAGATATTACTAATTTTTTAAATAAATGTTTAGTGGAATATCTTAGATACATTATTGTTATTAATATGATTGGAGTCAAAACAATTTAATTATTAATATATAGAGTATTTTTATTATTATGTTAATATGTATAAGAAAAAGCCATTTATTAATATATAGAGTATTTTTTATTATTACAATATGTATAAGAAAAAGTCAGGTTAGTGTTTTTTTATTATGATGTTTATTAAGAGTTACATTGCATTGAGATTTTCTTAGTGGTTATGTTATATGACATTTGTGAATTGTTATATTCATGTATGGTTATGTTGCATTGCCATGCTTAGTTGAGTTTTTGTCACATTTGGTTGGGTTGGCTTGGCATTTTTAATGTGGTCAACCAATGTCGATATTGGTTGATTTTGATTAGCCATAATCCTAACGGGTTATGTGAGATTGCAACATTCCTCAATGGTTATGTCTCATTGTGCCATTCATGTTGTTGGCTTATGTTAAAGTGATACGTTCAAAGTTTACAGGTTTCCAAGTGCCAGATTGCATCAAGATTTATGGATATTGTTTTGGTACTGCAAAGATTGATGAGCTTGAATGTTGATATATATATAGAAACAAATGCTCTATTCACTAAATAACGAAATACTACTGTCTTCGCAGCATTCTATGTACGGGAGTGAGCAATTACCAGGATATAGTGCTGCTCAATAAGGCTTGCTTGCTCTTTCGACATAAGCTTGTTATAGAAAGAAAGTTGCACAGCCCAGAAGTGGACGAGGTTATCTATCACAAATTACTGCACCAGGCGCTAGTCGGCCACCATAAGTAAGTAATTAAGTAATTTGCATCTCCTAATATCCCTTAGTTATATGTTGGCAAAGACTTGGTCCTCATGATGTGTGATTTCAGCCTCAAAAGCATTTTCATCATGGGAGGCGGCGAAGGCTCCACAGCCAGGGAGGTATTATGGCACAAGAATGTCAAGAAAGCGGTGATGCCTGACATCGATAAGGTTTAATGACCCATCTCCATTAATTTGTGGTTTTATTGCTTTTAATTTATGGTTTTATTGTTTTTAGTTTGAATTTTTTTGGGGATATCTGCAGGGCTCTCCATCCACCATCGTTGAAAGCCCATGTTCGGCCTACTGTGAGACCATCATAGGCTACCTGCAGTAGCAATTCTCAAACTTTGGATTTGGTGGAACTATCCACTGAAAACAACATGAGCCAATATGTGTTGAATCCGTTCACATAAAATACTGAGCATGAACTGATTTCCTTTCTTCTCCACCATATTCCGGTCCCCCTCATCTCTTTCCTGCACCTTCAAACAAGAATTAATATCTTCCTGTGACCTATCAGCGTATGTATCCTTTGTGTTATGTAATGTGCTACTTATGTATAGGTTCGTGAAAAGAATGAGAGCTACATGAAGATAGTAATAGCAGAGAGGGAACCCTATCTTCTTCTTATTAATATTCATCATCATATTCGATCGGTGATCGCCTTCCTTCGCCAATGCTATGGGATTATCAGCTCCCAACACTATTTGTAGAAATATGGAAGGAGTAGGTAACAATGATAGAAATAGGGAAGGAGTAACCATCTCCATTAACTTATGGTTTTAATACTTTTAGTTTGAATTTTTCTGTACTTAAATAAAACTATGCTTCCACGATGTTGTTGAATTTTTCAAATAATTTCAGGGTCTATAAATGTCAACAACCCCTGAACAATTGGTTATATTAAAAGGATTCTCATTTGTTTGGCATCCATTACAGATCCTAGGATTCTGTAATGCCTGTAGATTATCAAGCATTTTCTGTCGTAGAAAAATCCTTAGTCTTTTTAGTAACAGAAGTGGGTAGCTCCATCGCTCTTCCTTTCACAGTTATTATCCCACACACAGGGTGATTGCAGATTGATGCAATTTTATCTCCTTAATCTTCTTTTCGTTGTATATTTTGTATCTGCTTCTCCGTTTCACTAATGCCAAATCCAAACCCTTTCTTAACTTCAAGAAAGAAAAATAGATTGCAAAAAAGTTGCATCGTCGTTTCACATGACGAATCCAAACCCTTTCTTAACTTCAAGAAAGCAAAGCTGTGTAGTAAGTAAATAAGAGGTGGGCAGTAAGACAACATTCAGAAGATTCCTCAATTTACGACAAGATTTAAAGCTTTTGATGGATGCAACCTTCTTCTGATCCACATTCATAGGTCCCACTAAATTTCCACTGCCACTTTCCTTTTAGAAGCTCGCATAAAGGCTATAGAATTTGAATAAGATTATAGAACGATAATCAATATTCGAGATACGATGAACATTAAGGTTGGTCATCATGTTTGATTGAAAGATTTTGATGAAGGGGTATTCAATTTTTCCCAACAGGTTTTTGTATATGGGATTTTAGTTCCCCATCTGTCTTGAACTTTTACATACTATGGGGTAAAAATAAAATTTACGGCAAACGAGCCATTTGAAACCCTAGATCGTTTATGAGCAAAAATGTTGAGTAAAACTCAACTAAAAAACAAATTACAATATCTTTCTTCAAGGCTATAATATACATCACATAAAATATTACCACATAACAACATATATTCAATTTAAGCTTCTATCCATTTCAGTCAAAAACCTTGATAACATATAAAAGATAAATACATCTGAAATTGAAGGTGAATCTGCATATCCTCGAGAACCATGTGAGACATCCATCCCAATAATAATTGTTGATTTTGTGGATATCTTAAGTATCCTATGAGCAAGCAAACTACGAGGGTCCTGCTCAACAACTTCAAAGCAATCGGTGTCGTCCTACCTGTCATAATGCCACCTGGTGAAATGCCAATCTTAATTAATAACAAATTAATTTTTTTGGTGCTCCAATGACAATAATGACGCCTTGGACAAAATAAAAATGAGGTTTTGCTAATCCCGGTGAGAAATTGAAAATATAAAAGATGGTGTTTCGCTTACCTGACATGCTTGAACCAAACCAGGAAAGACTCATCGACTACCAAAATAAAAAATTCATGACTGAGTGACTCCACAACTTAGGCTAAGATGAAAAAAGAATTGAGGATTGTTCCAGGTATAACATCACAATAAAATCAATCAAATTATTATAGAAACTATTTCTTGATAGACCTCTTTTGTTGTACATCAATTAACAAGATAAAGAATAAGTTTATAATAATAAAGCATGCTTTTAGCAGTATTGTAGTTCTAGGAGTCTCACTGATAATTGCAGCAGCCAGCGGACTTCAGTTCGAGGCTTGAGTTTCATAGATAGTTCTGTTAATTTAGTTTGAAGTTCTTAAAAATATCAAGTTAGAGGAGGGGTTGATGTCCTAGTCTCATTCACTGAAGTTTACGAAATCAACGGGCCTCGACCAATAGTGTCATAGAAGGTGAATAATTCGACATAGCTACTGCTGAGAATCTTCTTGATTTTGACAAATTTTCTTTAAATTTCAAATCAAATTAACGAAATCGCGTTCAACTTTGGGAAAAGAAATTAATTATAAATATTTGAAAGCTTAGGGGTAATGTTTGCATAAAACATATTCCATCCAAATTTGGCAGGGATTCTTTTTCTACAGTTTGCTTTGTCTATCAAGCATCGACCATAACTGTTCCAATTAGCTAATTCTTAATTTAACTATCGATATTGTTGGAGTATCGGGTACCTCCACATGGTATAACCGCCGCACCTTTGGGAATATAAAACAAGTGGTTTAACCACCACTCCTGGTGATAGGGCCTTGTGCTAGGTTTCAAATGTTCACCAATATTTGTAGGTTTTGGTGTAACGGAAAACCTTACATGGTATCAGAGCAGAGGTCTGAGGTTCAATTCCCCCGAGGTGTTGGAGTATCGGGTATCTCCACATGGTATAACCGTCGCACCTCTGGGAATATAAAACAAGTGGTTTAACCACCACTCCTGGTGATAGGGCCTTGTGCTGAGCTTCAAATGTTCACCGATATGGACTGCGAGCATCTTAATGCACACTGAGGTATTCTCATCCATATGCACCAGGGACCTTCTGTGTTTTTTTTTTCAATTTTCTTTCGTATTAATCGTATTTCATAGAAATTGATAAAATCAAATGAAATGTGTGATTGAACAGATGTGAGTTCCGTCTCACATTCCTTCGCCAACACATGGGATTGGTTATGGTATTGTCAGATTCTTAATCCTATTTTTTCTTCCCATTTTAACTGAAACTTTGCAGTTCTTCCTGTTTTAACAGAAACTTTGTTGAAACTCTGCGGCCACTCAAAGCTTTAAGATTATATAAAAGAAAACGTGTAGGCATCGGATCATCCTCTTACAAATAACACTGAAGATATCGAAGGTAGATTAAAAAAAAGAATCAAAGGGGAACTACTCATATCAAACGCCTCCTATGAGAAACCCAAGGTCGAATTATCAATTGCAATTCACATCAACCAAAGTTCAATCAGAGAAATGGAATATTGTGCATTAACTGTGATGTAAATGTAGTGATTTGGAGCACGTGATATTGATGAGGTAGCATAGGTAGTAGGTAGTAGCGTAGGTAGTAGTAAGCTTATTTGAAGGAAACTTTATATTTTTTACATTTTATTTTAAGTTAAACACAAAAAAATATTTTAAAATAATTTTAAAAATAGATGAGGTAGCGTAGGTAGGTAGTAGTAAGCATACCAGACACTGGAGGAAAATTTATATTTTTTTACATTTTGTTTTAAGCCAAAACATAAAATATTATTTTAAAATCATTTTAAAAACTTCATATTTTTTATATTTTGTTTTAGGTGAAACAAAGAGTACATGAATTTTGTATGTATGAAGGAGAAATATCACTTGGACAATGAAATAAAATATCACTTAAAAATATAGTCAAAGACAGGGTAAACCAAGTTAAAGACTTGAAATGACCTGAAAATTAATAATTTGTAAACTCAAAAGAAGATGAATTAGCAAGGCTAGTGTAATATTAACGAAAGGCTAAAAGTATCTCATGATAATCACAAGGCGTCACCAGGCTGAAAGATTTGACATAAAGAGAACTAACTTGGAATTGTTTTAACAAGGAAAAATGTGTTGCCAAATTGGCAAGTGGCAAACTCATTTACCGGACTCATAGCCAGGCTCATTTAATGGACATATAACTCACATGCAAAACACTTGGCATTTCATTGTGTTAAATCCATACAATCTATTTTAGATTGATTTATTTTATAAAGCAAGATAATAATGATTGTAAATCTCAAGAAGATCTTAATTTTATAAAGCAAGATAATAAAAATTATAATTTTATAAAGCAAGACAATAATGATTGCAAATGTCAAGAAGATCTTATGTTTAATGTAATTAAATGCAATACCTGTGAATTCCAATGACTTGGGTTTGTTTTTCTATGTCAAATAAATGAGCGAAAAGATGGCAGCATACTTCGATGTATGCAAATCATAATGGGTCCAATTTACTTCTTAAGCTTTGGTCATAGGATATCCCTGCCAACATCTAGGTGCAAGAGGTGCAATACTTCACAATTCTTTGAAAATATATTTTCTCCCTATTTTGTGATCGTAACGAGTAGAGAATGACTCCACAGATGAAGAGAGGAGACTAGATAAAAAAATGGAAAAAATCAAGTTGCATTTCTAAGGAATTGGAGTTTTGTTCCTGGGGAAGAACCATCGTCATACATTGGAAATCCTGTGATCTTGTCATGCACTTCGGACGGATCGGTGGTTATGGCTCACCTTTTGATTTTGGTGAATTTTATATTAACTTTTGTTGTCATCTCAATGCTGGTTTGTTATACTTGGTTTAGTTATTAGATAATATAGTGGTGATTGCACGTTGAGCTTATTTCTATAAATTTGGTGCATGCTATGTGATGATGTAATTTATTCTTTCTTTTCCATAATTATGGATTATAATATCTCAATGGAATTGTACAAGTGGGTCGACCCCACAACATTTCGCACTACCAACAAAAAAGTATATTGTCTCTATTTTTATTATGGTCTAGGAATATTTACATAGAATAAAAAATTACAAATAATATTTAATATATTGAAAGGACACTCACTTGTTTTTTACATTTCTAATTGCAAGGTGTGCCCTTCATTAATTTTTTTTGTTATAATTATACTTAATACATATATAAGGAGGTCACTAATAATATGTTTAAATATATTTTTATGGAAACAAAGTTATGCAAATACTTTATATTTATATTTTTACATGGAAATATGTTACTACTTTACATTTATATAAAATCAACCTTATTTATTTAAAATCTAAAATCAAGGTATGTTTAGATTAATAATCCATACATTTATATAATTAATGTATGTTTAGATTACATAATCCATAAGAGTGGCATGTTAAAACTTTTATAGATGATCAAATAAACTAGTTGTTTTTTCTTATAGCATTGGTGTTATAGCAATAATTACTAACCACTACCGTGACATTGCCACCTCATAACTTTTGTTTTTTCTAGACTAATGGATCTTGGTATATTACAGATCTTTACCAACATTAGCTAATAAACATGTAAATTCTCAAACACCGCCTTCTCATCAAGGTTACCCCGCCCCCAAAATAAACTACTTGAAGCACCCATTACTTTCCTTTTTTCAATCTTTAACTAACAACCAATGCCAATACCCAACGAAATAATTGCTTGGTTTAAGCAAATATCCGAGATACTCAATCCATCATATACTTTTTTTATTTGAAAAGGAAATATAAAGCCAATGCCAACACCCAACGAAATAATTGCTTGTTTTAAGGAAATATCCGAGATACTTCAATCCATCATCTAATTTTTTATTTGAAAAGGAAATATAAAACCTACAAGGATTAGCGAATTCATATCCACATGATTTTCCCAAAAAAAAAGACTTTGCTGGACTAGCACGTAATTTTGTAGAAAAACAAGACGTAGGGAATTAATATACACATGATTTTCCAAAAAGACAAGACTTTGCTTGATTACCACATCATTTTCCATAAAAACAAGACTTTCTTCGACTTTGTTAACAGCCAATGCCAATCTCCAATAGAATAATTGTTTGGTGTAAGGAAATATCCGAGATACTTCAATCCATCTTCTAAATCTTTTATTTGAAATTGAAATATAAAACCTCCACTGAGTGAGAATTCATATCACATCGTTTTCCCAAAAAACTAGACTTCGCTGGACTACAACATCATTTTTCAAATAAAATCAAGACTTTGCTCGACTTTGGTCTCTATTGCGTCATCAACCATGGGCGGGGCGCTGCTCACCTTCCCGTGACAGGGCCCTCCATGTGCCGAGCCGCGTGAAGGACGACTTTACCAACTATTTTTTCGATTGCGGGCAACTGAGAATGAGCCGATGTGAATAGGCAGGGTTTGACTATCTGAATCTTAAATTTGCTCCTCGGGGTTTTTGTTTTGCCAATGTTTTAGGAGTTGGCAAGACTTCTTTGCGAGATTGTTATTCTTGCTCGGATTAATACAGTGACTTTGTTTTGCCAGTGACTTGGGATAATACCATGGACGGAACGAGTAAAGGCAACGCAATCGGCATAGATCTTGGAACCACTTACAGCTGCGTAGCAGTTTGGCAACATGATAGGGTTGAAGTTATCGTTAATGATCAGGGCAACCGAATCACTCCTTCCATTGTTGCTTTCACTCCCTCTGAGAGATTTGTTGGTGACGCTGCCAAAAACCAGATCGCAACTAATGCCCACAACACCGTCTTCGATGCCAAGAGACTCATTGGAAGGAGATTCACTGATCCATCTGTGCAGAGTGATGTTGAACTATGGCCCTTTACTGTTGTTGCCGGAGACAATGAAAAGCCTATGATTCAAGTTGATTACAAGGGCGAGAAGATGATGTTCGCAGCCGAAGAGATCTCTTCCATGGTATTAATGAAAATGAAGCAGACAGCCGAAACATACCTCAACTCCAAAGTAAAAAATGCCGTGATTACAGTGCCAGCTTATTTTAGCGATTCTCAGAGGAAGGCTACTAGAGACGCGGCTACCGTTGCCGGTCTTAACGCCATGAAAATTATTAATGAACCCACTGCCGCAGCTCTAGCTTATGGGTTTGGGAAAGGGCTTAATTCCTCTCATGGAAAGAAGATTGTCTTGATTTTCGACCTGGGTGGAGGTACCTTTGATGTATCCATTGTCATTGTTGAGAGAGGTAAGTTTGAGGTAAAGGCTGTCGGAGGGGATTCGCATCTGGGCGGCGAAGATTTTGACAACAGGATGCTTATTCACTGTGTTCAACATTTCAACAGAAAAAATAAAACGGATATGAATACAAGTGTCAAAGCTCTCCGGAGACTCCGAACAGAATGTGAAAGGGCAAAAAGAAATCTCTCTTCGGTGGTAGAGACTCTGATTGATATCGATAGTCTCTACGAAGGTGTGGATTTTCACATGAAGATGACGAGAGCTAAGTTCGAAGACCTCAACGCCGATTTCTTCGACAAGTGCATGCAAGTCGTCATCGAATGCCTGAAAGACGCGAGGATGAGCAAAGAGCAAATTGACGAAGTTGTATTGGTCGGAGGTTCAACACGCATTCCAAAGGTGCAGGAACTCCTTCGACAATTCTTCGATGGAAAGAAACTCTGCGAAAGTATAAATCCCGATGAAGCTGTTGCATATGGTGCTGCAGTTCAAGCGGCAGCCTTGAACAATGAAGGCATCCGCGTCGTCCTCATGGACGTCACGCCTTTGAGTCTTGGAACCTCAATTGACGAGGGTGTTATGTCTGTAGTCGTTCCCAGGAATACTCCCATTCCCGCTCGAAGGGAGGCTGTTTTTACTACAGTTTTTGACTATCAGACAACAGTGTCTTTTGCAGTGTACGAAGGTGAAAGAGTAATGACCGCGGACAACAATTTGTTAGGTGAATTTGATTTGGCTGGAATTCAGGCAGCCCGTTGTGGATTGCCACAACTTAAAGCCGTCTTTGAAGTGGACGCAGATGGAATTCTGAAGGTCTCAGCCTGGGACAATGCAAGCGGGGTAAATAATTGCATTACTATTAAGAACGACGGTGGTCGACTCAGCAAAGAGGAGATCGAGAGAATGGTGAGCGATGCAGAGAGATTCAGAAGGGAGGATGAAGAGGTAAAGAAGAAGCATATTGCAAGAGCCAATCTGGAGAATCACATCTACAACATGAGAGGTAGAGTGAAAGAAGCCAAAACCAAGGGTAATCTGACTGGTCGAGTGGCAGAAGATATTGTTAAAACGATGAATGCCGCAGAGGAATGGTTGGAAGAGAACGAGTGTGCAAAGCATTCCGAGCTGGAAGAGAAATTGAAAAGACTGGAAATGAAATACGACCTTTGAGCTGCTAATGCAAAATTTACTGAATTTTCTGCAAATTACTTAATTTAGAATGCAGTAGTTATGATTGCCCTAGTTTTCTTAAGAGTGTCTAGATATGATATCGTACAGTGGAAGGCTGGTCGTTTCGGAACAATATAGGCAATGGTTTGCCCTTTTATAATTTAGAGGCCGTGTCAGTGACATGTAGTTCAGAATTTTGAAATTGTAATGGGAAAACATTATTAATTATGTGTACAACATTTTTAAAGGAGAATGGTAAACATTAATTATTAATACATGATAATTTTGTGGAGATTTTGTGTACATTTGAATTATCGTCGAGGCCTTTTCTTAATTATATTTATTTGGCCAGGTGAAATCTGAAATTTATTATTAGTTTTAAAGTTTTTGTTGAGATTTTCTTTTATAGTTTTTAATTATAAAAATATACAAACTTGTTATTGCTTGATAAAAATTTAATCAGGTTTCTTCACATCATAGGATTGAACTCATTCCACAGGGCAGCACCTGGATTTGTTAAAAGTTCCGGTAATCCAGAAACGAGCTGTGGATGTTTAGCAATGTAAACTTTGTTGTGTCAGTCTTACTGCCTACACATTATCAGATAACTTTTATATTCTTAAACTGTTTATATTTATCCTTGTTTAGAGTTGGGATTGACCTTCTCTAATCTAAACCATTTTGATGCTTTGAAGCCACACTTGAGTGTTTATCAATTGGGCCATTGGCTCTTTAACCCAGTACTTCCAGTAGACCTGTCGATGTCTATGATTGAGAATGATGCTTCTTTATTTTTTACTTGGAGGCATTTCCAATACTATTTAGCCATTGTGATGTAGAAACCGCAGGTCTGCAGCAACTGTCTTACTCAGGTATGCTCAAGAATGTATTTACACACTCTGTTTCTAGCTTAACAGAATGGCAAACAATACCTACACACCCTGCAGGAAGGCTAGGGCATGCCATGGCCTCATCCCTAAAATATAAACACGTATGGGTGTAAAAACTTAATCAAGTTTACCCCTTCTTAGGATTGAACTATGCTCGTTATTAAGATTTCGGTGATCATTGAATATCAGAACATTTGATCTTGGATATCAACTCATTTCTCAATTTTTTTGCATTTCCATTTAGATTTGGATTTGGTATCCATTATACATATAAGTGTTTTTATTTGAGATTTTGGGGACCACCCTAAGCATTTATGCTTTTTCTAGAGTGTGAGACAAGTATGCTATCCAGATTGATTCTATGGCACTTAACTTGTGGCTTATTAGTGTTTACAAGCCACAAATTCAGTGTCTGTGCTAGTTTATTTATAGTAGCTTATCTCATCTTCTGCAATGTAAAAAATGCTAGTCCACCCCAAATTCTAAGATATAAACACCTTTGACTGTAGAAATTTAATCAGATTTACCACTTCTTAAGATTAAACTATGCTTGTTATTAAGATTAAGATTTCCAGATCATTAATATCAGAGCATTTGATCTTGGCTATCAACTCATTCCTCACATTTTTTGACTTTCCATTTAGATTTGGATTTGGGTATCCACAGGATTGAATAAAAGTTCTGGTAATCCAGAAACGAGTTGTGGATGTTTAGCAATGTAAACTTAGTTGTATCAGTCTTTCTGCTCACATTATCAGATGACTTTTTTTATTCTCAAACCGTTAATATTTGTGCTTGTTTAGAGTTCGGATGGACCTTCTCTAATCTAAAACCATTTTTACGCTTTGAAGCCACATTAGTTATCAATTAGGCCATTGGCTCTTTAACCCTGTACACTTCCAGTTGACCTGTCGATGTCTATGATTGAGAATGACGCTTCTTATTTTTGACTTGAGGCATTTCCGATACTATTTAGTCATTGTGATGTAGGTTTTACCCCAGGTATGCAGCAACTCTCTTACTTGTTTCCATTTTAACAGAATACCAAACAATATGTACCCTGCAGGAGCAGGAGTCTACCGCATGGCATGGCCTCATCCATGGCAGTCAGAGTTCCGGGGCCGTATTTCAGTTCCATCCGGGTGAGTGTCAAAATCCCTAAATCTCAAAGCTTCTCACTTGCGATGGGATATGGAGGCAAACGTGGTTTTTGCTGAATTGATGCATCAGCATCCGCGCCTGCATCAGAAACCCCCAGCGAACAGGCAGAACAGGATGCTCACCGAACCAGAACTCGGCGCACCTACAGCAGCGATCAGGTATGGATGACGAGAAAGCCACTTCTAGGGACCGAAAATGTCTTCAAAGAAAATTAATCACTTTCCATATTTAATACCTAACTATTTCCTGTGGCAGTTATGGTCGTGTTACTGTAATAGTTTTAGAGGCCAAATTACTTCTACATCCCTGGTAGCTAATCTTCAAGATTCTATTTGAGAAATTTAAAATTTTTATGAAGCTTTTCAAGATTAAGATCCAGTTGGGTCCGCAAATCTCTCGATTGGTTTCGATGTTTTAAAAATGTTGTGGTGCTTGAAGAGCTGAGCATTAAAGTAATCCCTCAATTGATTGTTGTAAATGTCGGTTTGTCATTTGTCAAGTGAATTGGAAGATTTTTTTAACCATTTCCTGGTCTGTTTCAACGAGGCTCCCGACAAAAAGTTTGTAGGAGAGAACAGGGGTTTACATCAATATCACTTACTAAAGGCCAAAAACATCGTCATCTTTATGAATGCCTTCCTTTTAGTGCGGGGAGAATGGCTAACCTTCCAATCTTTAGGAAGCCAGCTAAGCAGTTTGGATTTGACTAAAACATGTGATAAAGTAAATTGGCTTTTAACTCCATTAATCCTGGGCGCCCATCTCCTCGTGAGTCGTCAGGTCTTGGTTCTGAATTTACAAAGTTGGATATTTATTTCATGCTAAACACCTGCCTTTATTTGTAGTTCTTGCATCAGAGAAGAGGTTGGTACCAGGTAGATTGGTGCTTTAAATACCCGTCTCATCATAATGTTGTTTGCAATTTCTGCAAATTTCGCTATCAACCTGAAAAACTTTTGCTCCAGACAGAGTTGGAATTTGACGGGCATTTGCCCGTTTTTGACTTTTTTTTTCAGTCAAATACCCGTAAAAATCTACCAAAGCGGTTTTGTTAAACGGTTGAAACTTTTGGTAGAACGTAGTTTTGACCATTTAATTTTTTACTAAAAGGTCATTATGCCTCTAAGTTTTAACTTCTAGGGCAAGTCTAGAGCATCGGTGTCTAGTTGGCACCATCCATTTGAAATATTAAATGCCATTGCCCATCCTTTAATGCTATTGAATGCATAATTATGTGAGAAAATATGAATACACCTGGTTCGTTGTCCTTGATCCATATTTAGTTCATTGATACTTTCAAACTACAACACTAAAATGTTATTATTGACAGATAAAATTTTAGTGAAATTTCAACACTAGCTGCAGAGCTATCTCTCTCGAGTGCCTCTATGATGATTTGTGGACATTAAATGTAATCAAGTCTAGGTATACATAATAAACATATTAAATTAATGGCGGGGCTTACATTAAAGGCACTTACTTTGATGCCACCAATGAATGCTAAACTATGAGAGTTGTTAGAACTAAACTTGAAGATCTTTGAATATCATCGCTGAAGGAGGATAATATCAACCTGATGTTTCTCAATTCCCCAAGGCACTTAATTTGATGCCACCAATGAATGCTAAACTAGAGCCACCATCTTTGAATATCATGGCTAGAGGAGGATAATATCAACCTGGTGTTTCTCAATTCCCCATTCTAGAGACAGAAGAGGAAGCAAGGACGACAAACATAAATCCTTCTGTTCTACCTCATTTTCATGGGTTGATCACATAAGACCCTGATACATTCCTCTTTGAATTTGAGGTTCTTCGCATAACATATGACTACAAGGCAGATGCTCAAAAGATTAGACGCTTCCCATCTATCGTTAAGGAAGCAGCACTGCATTAGTTCATAAGCTTGGATGGGAATAACATTAGTGCTTGGGAACAAATGAAGCAAGCTGTAATGACCCTATGTTAAGCGCCATTGGAAATGGCATAATGGAGGGAACGGCGGGATGCATTACTTAAGGCTGCATGACGAGTCCATATGATTTTGGTAGCCCTTCCGACCAACTCATGGTTGTTTTCCATGAGACGGATAGGATGGTGTACTAGCGAGCATCCTAGGAGGACCAAGCGACGTCGAGTAGAGTAGGATGAGACAAACTGATGAGGCGCTGCTACGTAGCAGGCTTGACAAAGGATGATGCAATTGGCAACATGATGCGCAGTGTGGAAACCATGCTAGGACAATAGTTGGAGAGATGCAACGAAGGTATGTGGTTGGGTGGAGTCGGGCCAAGACCTTTGGGCACCATTCGGGATTAAAACTAGATGGGAGACAACATTCTCATACATTAGGAAATTGGTCTTTCAAGTGTTGTTGGCTCAGGGGAGGCAATGGCGTAGCATTGCTTAAGGTTGGGTGGCGATAGTGGACCATCGTCTTTTGTGAAACGAGCATTTACATTCTGCACAATCTCTAAGGTGCTTGGCTTGGGTTTAGTCAATAGGTTTCGGTAAGGCGTAGTGTGGGTGATATTTGCAGTAGATGGTCATGCCTAACTAGCAAGATCATGTCGGTGTTGTGTGACAACTAGGCATTCAGACGGTATGGGATGCTTGAGAGGGAAAACAAGTCTAGTCCTGTGTCATATGGTATCTGAGCCACATTCGGTTATGGCATGTAAGCGGAAGTGTCTCTTCACCACCACTCCCCTTTCATTGGATGTGTCGATGGAGCTGTGTTGACGAGGACATCAACATCTTTAAGTGGGGGAGATTGTAATGACCCTACGTTGAGTGCCATTGAAAATGGAAAAACGAAGGGTGCATCGAGATGCATTACTTAAAGGTGCATGGCAAGTCCATATGATTTTGGCAGCCTTGGTGGCGGACTCATGGTTGTTGTCCATGAGATAGATAAGACAGTGTACTAGTGAGTAGCCTAGGAGGACCAAGGGATGTCGAATTGAGTAGGACGAGACAAACCGGTGAGGCGTTGTGTAGCAGGCTTGATGGAGGATGACGTGATTGGAAATGTGACGTACCGTGTGGCAACCATGCTAGAACAAAATAGCTGGAGGGATGCAACTAAGGTATGTGGTTAAGTGGAGCAAGCCAGGTCCTTTAAGCACCATTTAGGATTGAGACTATATGGGCAACAACATCGTCATATGTTGGGCAATCGGTCGTTCAAGTGTTGTTGGCTAGAGGAGGCAATGATGTAGCATTGTCTAAGGTTAGGGTGATAGTGGACCATCACCTACGATGAAATGGGCACTTGACATTCTGCACAATCTCTCTAAGGTGCTTGGCTTGGGTTCAGTCAAGAGGTTTCAGTGAGGCATAGTTTGGGTGATACTTGTGGTATGGTTATGCCCAACTAGCAAGATCACGTCGGTGTTGCGCGACGACTAGGAATTTTGATGATATGGGACACTTGAGAGGGAGAACAAGTCTAGTCCCATGACACAAGCCTTCATTAATAAATTTAGAGATAGCTACAAAACGGACCCAAGACAATATCTTCATAATGATTAAAAGGAAAGATGAATCATTAGAGGATTATGTAGAAAGGTTTCAATTTAGCTACAAGAGGTCCACCATTTGTAGATTGGACACTGAATCCCTCAAGTTAGTACTCCTCATAGGTGTCCGAGATGATTGTATGGAAACATTGAATTGAATTGCAAATGGGCAGATCTTCCAACCATATTATGATGAGATTGAGGGGACCTTTAATAATTACTCAAGAGCTCCCAACAAGAAGGGTAGAGTCTGTAGAGAAATTATTGCACAATCATCCAAGATAGCAGTAGGTGGTTTGACCAAATATGAAATTGGAAACCTGCTTGAATCCACATGAAGATTTACATTTTACACTCCGTAGTCATTGAAATGGATACCAAGCAAATCAAAAGAAAGAGTGCGGATACTTAAAGAAAGAGATCTAGTTGTTTTCTGTTAAAGATTAACAAAAAAGAAACACTAAAAGAAGGAACATATAAGTGGGCATATTGATTGTGGAGTGCCTTCTCAATATTAACACAAGTATTTATAGGACTACATAACAACAAAACCATGAGTCACATAATACCATACGTCACTAATTCTAGGTAAGGTGACCAAATCAACTACTCAACTAACCAAGTAATTAATGCACTATTGACCATAGTGGACCATTGACATTACAATTCTTTACACCCCCCTTAATCTCAATTGGGACAATACTTTCAACACTGTCAATGCAAAAGGATGCTTGCTGGTTTTTGTCCCAGCTAGGTTTACATTTCATTCAAAAAACTTCATCTTTACTTTCTTCCTTGATGTGTACTTGGACTGCTTCTTCTTTGTCTTCTCGATCTTGATGCTAAGTAGATGTTCTTAAACGTCTTCTTTAACATAGTGCAAGTCTTCTTCTTTTGTTTCGATATGGTTTTTCTTGCTATCTATTTTACCCGCACACTCAATTTTTTTGTCAGAAAAAATATGAATACATTTCAGCTCTTCTTGGAGAGCATTCACATCTTCTTGTTCCTCGTCAATGGAAGCTACTTCATCATTCTCTTTGACTTCTTCATTTGCTTGTACCCAGTGTGCATCCCTCAGTGCTTCTTCAAAATTTCTTCAGACAAGGTGCGTCACCAACGTACTTTTCCTTCAAGCAGGGTCAAGGAGACACACTTTTCCTTGAGGGAGGGTGTGTCAGCACTCCAAGAAAGAAGAAAAAGAAAAAACACATCCGATTCCTCGATATGTTCAGGCTTCCATCAAAATCTCCATGTGTGTGTTTTCCACTATGTGAAAAGGCTTACCCAAGACAAAACTTGGAATGGATCAGGTCATAGGCTCTAGGCTCTCATACCATGTTAAAGATCAAAGACGGAAAAACCAGCCAAACCAATATGCACATTGTGTTTTCCATCATCTTCTGCTTCTTTTCTTTAATCTTTAACATTTTCTACCCCACCTCCACCAAGAAGCATGCTAGAAATGAATGTCCATTAAACAATGTAGAAGTTTGTGGTATCTCCGAGTAAAATCATCAAACAATTTAATGTAATGAAAGCATTAGAAAGGCAACAGATGTACTGATCTATTAGCATCATATTGTATCTTGTGAGCCTTAGGCTCTGCAATGTGAAGGTATATAGTAAGCCAGAGAGGTGCTACCGCCCCACCCACCCGCCTGAAGCAAGAAAATAGGCCATAGAGATCATTCTTCAACGATATCTCTATTGCCCTTGACTTACTCCAGACGTGGTACCATCAGAAATATACCCGTCGTGAGCCTTCGTCTAGCAGAGTTGATAGTGGCAAAAAAACGGTATTTCTAGTATGTCTGCTACGCCCTATCTCACCATGTTTCTTGGATCGATCCGTACAGTCAGGCGTAGTTATATACGTCATAACTCTGTTGCAATCTACATCGTTTATCTTGTTGCCGTTTTTATTCAAAATGCTATGGCCAGATGTGCTTTTAAATAGCTGAGCGATAGTAGGCAATCCACCCTTGAATTGCTGCTAAACTATGACAGCTGAGGACTCGACATTCTTATCAATTTTGCTTTTATAGCTGGTTTCTTTGTTTGATTTCTTAATTAGACGATTTCATACATGGTACCAAATATTGTAATTCAGGATCAATAGAATTGAGGCATCATCTTTCAATCTTCTCATTTTGGCATCTATCTCTTAATTGTCCTTTTTCTGTAATAATAAGATAAAACTTTTTATTACAAAGATCTTGTGGATTTTCTGTTTCTTTTCACTGCGATAAAATTATGGGGGAAGAGTGCTTGGCATTTATTCCGCCATGATGGAGGTTACTTGGTTTTCCTATTGGATGTTTTTTGGATATAAAATTTTGGGAAGTGAATGCTGGGGATCAAGCGTAATGCAGGCTCTCCTTGATCCTAACTTCCTATTTGATAGAGTTCTGTATATATAACATTTGTACAGGATTTTATGCTGGTTTTTACAATCCAACATTTGTATAGGATTTTATGCTGGTTTTTACAATCTGGTTTTGCTTTTATCTTGTCCATTTATCTTTGGTTGATATATGACTTGTACAACATATCCATCGCTTGTGGTTTTGAGAAAATGTTTTAAAAAAACACTTGATGGTTGGAAATGTGTAAAGATTATTTATTTTTCGAAGATTTGGCCTTTCGGACCAACCATTTTCCAATTTAGCTCTTTTCCTGTTCTTGAAAGGCCAAATTGATTTTTACTTTTGCTTTTATATGCAGCTACAAGATGACATAAGCGCTGGAATTTGACGGGCAAAATGACCGTTATGGGGCATTTTGACCATCATATACCGTTGCTGGAATTTGACGGGTAAAATGACCGTTATGGAGCATTTTGACCATCATATACCGTTACAAATTTAAGTAGACCGTTTTTTTAAGGGTAAATTTATCATCTAAACTTTTTTTTGAAGGGCAATAAAATTTTTAAAACGTCATTATATAATTATTACTTTTGAAAGGCAACAAAATTACTAAAATTTCATTATAAATTACTAATTTACTACTAGTAAATTAGTAATATTAATACTTTTATTTTATTATTGTATAAAATTATACTTTCCAAATTCCAACCATACTTTTACTAAAAATAAAAATATTAAGTTAGTATTACTTTCATTATCCATACTTTTCTATTTTGTAGATTTTCTTGATTTTTTCTGAAAGCAAAAAAAAGTCATTTAACAATGATTTTTCTATTATCTTTTGATTTTTTAGTAGTGTAATTAACATCTACATAGTAGAAATTTCAGTGCTCAATGCTCAATTAAATGATTTGAAAGTTGGAAGTTGAACTTGGAAGGCTGAAGCTAGAGCCTAGAAGCCCTTGGACTCTAGAGTTAGAGAGTGGACAGTGTAGTCTAGACTTTGGACACACAGTTCTGGAAAGCATTATCAAGACTCAAAGGTAACTCAAAGGTACTGCTTATAGAATTTTTTTAGTTTAAATTTAAAGATTTGTTTAAATATCTATTATTTTATTTAAAAATTTATTGATTTGTTTAAAATCTATTGTGATTTTCTGTATATTTTTTGTAATGTATATATATTTAAACTCAATACAAAGAGTCTATGGTACATTATTGAGATCAAAATATATACATTAGCAACCTATATCACTTAACAGAAATCAAACAGGGGTTTTTTTGCCAGCATAGTCATTGGGGGGTAGTTTTAAAGCGTATTTCTGGATAATTTGTTTTTGAAAATGTAATATTTAAAAATATGAATTTGAATTCGAACATGTTGATGTCCACCTATAGTGGTCGTTTTTTTAACTATAGAACTGTTGGTTATGGCCTTGTCTTTTCCGTTCTGTGTGTGAATAGACTTAAAGTGCCAGTTCGTATGGAGACCATCTTCCTTTTAAACTTTCAAATCTGTTGATGGTGTATTATAAAAAAAAAGGGACGATTCACCCTGAGGCGATTTGCCCATCTTTTTTTAAGTTGTTGACAGCGGGTGGAAAGAGGCGATTTGCCCAGTTTTGCATTGTGGCGATGAGGCCACTGTTTTTACTGAATTAATATTCCAAAACTGTCCAAATCATAGAACATCTTGATAACTAGGAGGATTAAATCCCAAACTACATGCAAAATATGTCTTCCAGCCCTTTACTTATTCAAGGGCAATAAAAATAAGAATAACTCCACACAAGATTTACTCACTGCTTAAATAAACAACTATTAGTTAAAACAATAGTATGTGTAGTGAGTTGTGTTTTTTTTTTATCAATTTATTTAAATTTTCACCTTGAATTGAGATTATTGAAGGGTAATTTTTTTTATCAAACCTTCATTATTGAAGGGAAAATTTTTAGCAAACCTTCACTCTTGAAGGGTAAAATTTTAAACAAAACATTTCATAATGGGCAATATAAAATGTCAAAACGTTAAAAAAATATTTTGACGGGTAAAATAAAAACCAAATTCCAGCACTGGATGACATAATTTTGGAAGAGATAGAAACACTATTTAAAATTATTTGTAGTTGGTTTAGAAGTGAAAAAATCTACATAAATTATCTTTATACATTTTCACATCAAAGTTTACAAAAAATTCTTCGTTACACTTAAAGTTTGCCTGCTAGTTTTGAACCTTCTACATGTGCTACTTTTTGAACCTTCTAATTTGGCCCTTTTTACCTGGGTATCTCCTTCGTATATGATTTGCAACTTGTCCCAAATCTCCTTCGCTGTATTGCAATGCATTACTTTGGCCAACACTGTTATGTTTAGTCCATCCAAGATTGCATTAACAACTTTTTCATTGTTCCCAAATTGTTTTATTCCTTCGAGACCTATGGGAGGATATTTTGATTATACATACCCTGTTTCTACAAATAACCAAACTTCAAGTCCAATAGACATTAAATGACTTCTCATCCTCACACTCGAGAACGCGTAATCCTCACCATTAAATAGTGGAACCTTGGAGGTCGTTTTTCCTTGATGATCCATAGTGATAGACGATCTCTCTTCATGTGGTTAAACTTTAGTGAAGAGACCCGCTTTGATACTAATTGTTGGAAAATCAAGTAATACTGAGCGAGGGGGCTTGAATCAGTATTAGGTATTTTCAATTTTAATCACTTTATTTAAAAAACAAAACAACAACATAAAAAAACACATTATTTTATCATGGAAACCCATTGGGAAAAACCACAAACAATTTCTATTACTACAAAATTATATTTACAAATATTTCGCATGCATCGACTTGTTGGATGCGACAACACCTAATATTTTTAGCTACGACTGAAGGATGCACCAATACCCCATATTTTTAGCTACAATTGAAGGATGCATTGACACTGTTTACTAGCTACGACTGGAAGGAAGCTTCAACTTTCTACAGACTTCTGTTGCCTTCTCTTGCTCCTCCCAATCTCCCTTAAATGATTATGTGTTTTCTGTTTTTTGTACACTCTATGTTTGCAATGTTGTTTGTACGAAGACGCTTTATTTGAATGGCTAAAGCTTTGTTTATATACATTAAATCATTCCTCTTTGCCTAATAGTCACAACTCTTCATCGTGACCTTTTACAAATAAAACTAATTTATAATTACCTTGTTTGTTTTAACAGTATGATTATGACATATTTGAATTCATAATATCGATTTAGACTGGTTAACTTTCGACCATTTGTATCTTTTGATTTACAATATGTCGTTCATTCTAAATCCGACTGACCGATTCTTATGTCAAAAGTCAACTTTAAAAATATACTATGTATTCTAGCATTTTTGACTCCACCGCTCCAACTTCGACTTTGTCAATTTCGATGAACTGAACTCCATCAATTCTGACATTTATCGATTTTGATGTCAAACTACACTCTGTCGACTCCAACTTGCTAATTGAATGTCAAACTTTGACTCCAAATTTGATTTGTGACTCTGGTTCTGAGACTATCGACTCCAATTTCGACTTGACTTATAATGGTCGACACATAGTTGACTTTGACTAACAATGGCCGAGAAGAGGTTGAATTCAACTAACAAAGGTCAACAACTTCAACTCAGACTGGCAATGGTTGACAAGAGGTCGACTTCGACTAACAATCATTGAGAAGAGTTCGACTTGGACTAACAATGGTTTACAACTTCGACTTCAATTGGCACTGGTCGACAAGAGCTCGATTTCGACTAACAATTGACTTCGACTTCGACTCACTGTTGACCTTGACTATAACACAATAAGTCTACACCAACATTCCACATGCTCGACTTGTTATCCTTTTTCCTTTGTTATTAATGAACTTCTTTGACATCAATGACAATCATACCCAACATGATTTCAATTGTGTGAAGGAATTTTTGAACAATTTATGGGCATTCTTCATGAGGGAGAAATTGACAAACGATTGTAGTTTTTAATTGAAGGACTTTTTGCAATTTGCACTAACTTCCAGGTATAATACGATATGAATTCTTCTTTTTGTTGTAGTTGTTGGTTTGTATGATTTTTATGGTATGTGCATGAGTCTTTAGTACTATTTTTTTGAATTGTGTAGGGTTATCTAGTTGTTCGTCCGAAACTGGATCTCGTGGAGCAAGAAGATCATTTTACCCATGAATTTTCCCTAGAATATGAGCTTGGTCAAGAAGTTGGCCTTGGTATATTTCCTTAGAATTTCTTCATTAACACGGTGTCTTATTTTAAAGTTTTCATAATTGATATGATTTTCTATTTTCAATATGCAATATTAAAGTCTTGGTCTTGCATATTTGGGACATGTAACATATATTTCAAGCTAGATCCATATTTTTTGGAGCATGAGAAAGCTTATGAAAACCTTAAAAGAAAGACATTCTTGGAGAGGAATCTTCAAATGAAGTAGAAGGTGAGAATGATTCAGGCCAGGAGTCATGTGATGATGAAGATGAAGAGGAGGAACAAGAGGAACAATTACACATACAATATGAAACTTAGAAAACGTGGTAAATTTAAGACATACAATTTACTTGACAATAATGTTAAGTGTTAAATTTGAGGAAGCTAGTCATAAACTACTAAAAATTGAACTTGAACCTGGTCAAGATGTAATGATCATTTATCTATGCATGTCAAAGTGCCTATTTCCCTTTCATTCAGATTGTTTCCTACAAGTGGCTATTTATATGTGCATGTCAAAGTGGCTATTTCCCTTATTATAATGCTTTAATTAAATAGTGACAATGGAGATTCTGAGTTGAAAAAGTTGCAATATGCAGATGGAGTTATTCATTATGTTGTTAGAACACTGCAGTCAAGCGAGAACATACCTGCATTATTATGGTGTCTTGGGGCAGATATTTTGTATGATCTCCTAGCTAAACTATGTCCTTCTCTAAAATATCATACAACTACATAAAATATTCTTTTACAGACATAGAAGTGTTTCAATAGATTATAGAAAAACTGTTCAAGAAAACAGTCCTTAATATAATGTTTTCAACACTACATAAATGACAAAGTTAGGTTGGAAACATGATTTCATAGCATCATGAGCTTTAATAAGATATGTTCTTTCAGCTGAATGGATGCATAATCAATAGACTGTTTTGATGTGTTCAAATACTTGTCCATCCTTTGATTCCAACATTGACCAAACTCCAGCCTAAAGTTGTAAACATTTTTTGGACAGGATATCAACAATAACATTAAACTCTCTGTAGACATGATACAAGGATATGTAATTAAACTGATTTCATTTGATTTACCTCCTCAAAAGAGTTAAGAAAAAACTTTCCATTTCGAATTCCCCCTTCTATTTAATTTATGACTAATATTGAGTCACCAAAAAATTGAAGTTTGAATGTCCCTTTCTAAGTGGATATGATTAAAGTAGTTTCAGAGTTAGAAGCCCAACATAGTTATTTGGGCCCCTTTCCCACAAATAGTCCCACACTGTCAAAATAACCCCATTCCCTAGATTTATCAAGAGACTCGTGAAAATGCTATCTACAGACTGTAATGAACAAAAATATATATAATAAATAATCACTAAATAACTATTATATAATTAATAATAACTATTAAATATCAATATTAATTATTAATATTAATACATATTGATATTAATAATTAATAATTAATAAATAGTTATTAATAAACAATTCTAAAATGACGCATCCTTTCATGGATAGTATCCAAAGGGCCTTTACAATTAATATATATATATGGCACTCACTTTGTAATCTATCATCTTATCTATTCTATCATCAATATACATATTATGGCTTATTTGATTTACCAACATTTCTGGTGAATATTATTTTATGAGCGAATAAATATTCGTTTCAAGTGGTATCAAAGCCTTGTCTGGGCCCTTGGCCTTAATTCTCAGACCTTGTCTAATTTTTGGCTTGTAGCCTTATTTTAGGGTTTCCCTAAAATATTGGACATTGTCTAAAAGAAAAAGAAAAACGTAAAAAAAGGAAAAAGGAAAAGGAAAAAAGAAGAGAGAGAGTAAAAGTGAAACCACACCTGGTTTCTTAAAGTGGGTTTGAGTTTGAATATAAAAGTGCATAATAATTACTAGTAAAGAGCAAGTGAGATTTGAACTTACGTGGGGAATGTAACACTCATTCCTCTCAATCACCCAATCTACTCACATTTTACAAAACTTAAGGGAAAAAAAAGATTAAAAAGGTGCATAATAATTGCTACTAAAAAGGAAGTGAGATTTGAACTTAGGTGGGGAAGGTAACACTCATTCCTCCCAATGACCCAATATACTGACATTTTTACAAACTATTGGAAAAAGAGAAGGAGAAATTGATTAAATTTCAAAGAAAACTCAAGAATATGGATTTTAATGTTGAAAAGAAGGAAAATTCTCCTATCACCTTACAAAAAAATGTTGCAATATTATTTAGAATTAAAGGCACACTTGCAGGGAAGGATATCACCATTTCTATTGCACCTGCTGAAAGTAATTATATTAGTACTGAATTTGCTAATCATTTAGTGATTCCTGAGTTAAATATAAGAGAAGAGCTAGAATTTTTGGACAAAAAACGAACTGAAATAACTGGCTTACAACTGAGTGTTGGAGATTATATGGTCACATCGAAATTCATTGTTAGTTCCTTATGGAGGTTTGACGGTGACATAATTTTGGGTTTACCCTGGATAAAAACATTGGGGACTTTCATCTTAAATGCCGAAAAGAAGTTTCTGACATTTTCCTATAAGCAAAAGTGAATCACATTTCAAGATATTACAATGAAGTTAGAAATAGAACCTCCAACATCTGAAGAATTCCAGGATATATCAGAGATGATTTCACAGGGTAATCAGAAGTCAGAACAAAAGAAGCAGAAAGAAGTTGAAAAAATTATCGCTAGTAAGGATGAAGAAATTATTCGTTTGAAGAATCATAGTCAAGACTTGATCGCACAGATTAAGAAATTAAAAAAGGAAAACAGATCGCAACAAGAAAGCCAAGAGGAATTCCACCAAAAGGAAGTGGATCTCCAAAATGATTTCAATAAGAAACTATTACAAAAAAATGAAGAAAAATCTCGCTTAAAAATTTTGAATCAAGGGTTGATTGAACAAATAAAAAAATTAAAAAATGAGAAGTTAAAATAATCCTTAGAGTTATTATCAATTAGTAAATTGCAAGAATCACAAACAATTAAAGTTTCTACATGGGTTCCACAAATGTCTCGAATACCTTATCGTCACCCAAATCACAGAAGTCGATACAACCAACATCAAATTAAAGCAGAAACGATGACTAACAGAATAGAGAAGTCATCAAAGGCTCAAATTCAAACATCAGAAAAGTGAAGCAATGCAAATCTCGTCAAAGTTCAGAAGAACAATCTTATTGTCACATCGCTACAAGCATCAACAAAAAATGGTTCTGAAAAACAATTACAGAACTCGTTAGAAGCACCAAAAGTTGAAGTTCCAGTAAACACTTCACAGGCAATTTGAGTTCCTTATCGTGATCCAAATCACAAGAGTCATTATGATAGATGAAAAAATCAAAAGGAAAATTATCAGTATTATCCCTACAAAGAGCAAAGACAAAATCGACAACTCTTGACAATCAATCCACAAATAATTCCGTTAAGGGTATATATCAGATGGATGAATTCACAACTGACGCAACATTTCCACACAATGTTTAAAGGAAAGTATCGTCTTATTTCGTCAAATGTTGCAACTACCAACACACAATGTCATGAGAAAGCGTTACGAGCTAAAGCAAGGGATAAAGTCTTTCATAATTGTGCTTTGAGGACAAAGCAATTCTAAGGGAGAGGTAATGTAATGAACAAAAATATATATAATAAATAATCACTAAATAACTATTATATAATTAATAATAACTATTAAATATCAATATCAATTATTAATATTAATACATATTGATATTAATAATTAATAAATAGTTATTAATAAACAATTCTAAAATGACGCATCCTTTCATGGATAGTATCCAAAGTGCCTTTACGATTAATATATATATGGCACTCACTTTGTAAACTATCATCTTATCTATTCTATCATCAATATACATATTATGGCTTATTTGATTCACCAAGTTTTTTGGTGAATATTATTGTATGAGCGAATAAATATTCGCTTCATGGACATTGACTTTGGAGACTTGTAATTGAAAAAGATAGATCTTCTTTAAACAACACATTGCAAAGAGGGAATGAATTTGTCCTCAAATAAGCTTGCATTCCTGCAAGCCACATGTTGAGGCTACCACCAGGGAAAGGGATTTCAATTCGTGTAGATCTAGCTTCATTTGCTAGGTTTTGAAACATCTTGCTATTGTCTCCCCTCGCCAAACTCCTCTAACCCCTATTATACTGTCCATCTCATCCCATACCTATCTTGAATAAGCACAAAAGATTAACCAAATGGATTATTGTTAATCCTTGGAATTCTTATTTTGTCATTAATTTCCGGTCTGTTAATTTATACAATCCCTTTAATGATCTTAAAACAAAAATAGATTATCTTGCAGATATTTGACAGTGGATTTATTGCCGGTTTGAATTGTTGTATGTTTAGTTTCAATTTGAGAGTTTAATTGTGCAAGTTGTTCATAATTTCTTTTGCCAACAAAGTTTTCTCTAGCAATTAAAACTGGAACATTTCATTAACATGACAAATAGATACACGCATCCTTTTGCATGGATTCATGTGGAACAATTCTCGATTTTTATTTTTCCTCGATACCAACAATGGTAACAAATTATTGGAGTTAAAGAGAAAGTTGGAATTCAGAGAATTGATGTACACCATGACAGGTATGGGTGGTGATATGCCATAATGTACTAGCTAATATAGGTAAAAATTGACAAGTTGTAATAAAAGCTTGCAAATCCAAGCTATCAATAAAACCTTAAGTGCAAGTTATGAAGGGAAAGTAAGAGAAACTATCATACACATAAAGCATTATATCTTATGCATGGATTAACTGAAAGCAATTGGCAGTTTATTGGGCACTAATAACTAACCCTGAGTAGGCCACACCATGAAGAAATAAGCAATTAAGGGCACTTTAAATGTTGTATAAATGGATTTAAAAAGTGTTGAATGTGAGTATTGATTGAACGTCGTTATGAAGGTGCGTAATAGCAGGGGCCAGTAGTAAAAGAGAGAGGGGCTTTGTAGTCATTTCTTACCTATGATATCTCTTACAATCTTTCTACGTTCATTCCTCTTACATGATCTCAATGCTTTCAATTAAGATCCTAACCAATGCAAATACCATACGTTTGTGCTCCAACTAACTTCTCATTTTGTTTCCACCACTTGGGAGCTATGGAACATTATGCAGTACTTGTATAAGAAATTTAATATGCAGAGAAACTTCCAATACTTTTAATATTGGCTTCCATCTTTAAGAGAAATTGTGCAGTATTTGATCACATTCAATACAAATGTCTCTCCCAAAGTTAATATATACTTCAAACGTTCACTAAATTTTATGTATATAATATGAGAGTCTTTCAGAATTCTCACATGAATTTGTAGCTTATGTTGATTTAGAATTGCTTTCCCTAGCTTGTGGTTGTTTTCCTTTAAACCCTAGTTGACCCCTTGAAACCTTAGATTTTTTCGAGGTTTAGTACTACTAGAGGCTTGTAGTATCTAAGATGTATATAGGAAGAGAAAATGGAATTGGAATCCAAGAAATTCTAAATATGTTGATGAGATTGGTGTCGATGGAAAAAAATTGAAACCGTTAAGTATTTGTATTGAGCTTCACGTTGAGACTCCACTGCCTCTAGAATGACAACAATGTTTAGACCTTCAGGTTTCTTTCCTTCTATTTTTTTCTTGATTACATATTGTGTTTTTCTTTTATTCATGGTTTTATTTTTTGTTGATGTTGTCATTGAATTCACCTTCAGGTTTGTTCCATTTGTGTCATTGAATTCATAATGCATCGTTTATTTTTTCCCTTTCAGCATTCCATTGCACCTTCTGGTGCAATTGCTAGTTAATCTTCTTTTAAACATTCCATCTTATTGCTTTATTTTCTTAAATATTAAATTTGATTTATTTTGTAATAATTTGGGGGTAATTATTTGAATATTTATCATCATTTATAATAATTATCATAAATAAAAAATGTTGAATCTTTTACATTTTCTTTTTAAATTTATAATTTCTTTTGAGATTGAAATGTTATTTTTATATTATGTAAATATATGTTTAATATTTTATTTTTATTTTTATGTTAAAATAAAAACATACTAATAATATTGAATAATTATTGAATATATAAATTTTTATATTCAATTGTATTAAATAAATAAATAAAGTTTTTTTAATATTAACTCCAAAATATACCATATTAATATTTAGTATATTAATATTAAGTATACTGAATATACCAATTTAAGTTTTAAAGTGCTTTATGATAATAAAATACGTGAAATTTAATATATATATATATATGTTTTATGTAATCATAATGTAAATATAACAAAGGTAAAAATATTTTAATTATTTTTCCTATAATGATGAATTAAAATATAAATTGATGTGATTATTAAAATATTTTATAATAAATTGTAAATATTTATAGTTGTCCATTTTTTATAGTTTAAACTAAAATTGAACTTTAAATTAAATTTGTTTCGCTAGATTATTAAATATATTATTAAATATAGAATAATATAAAATTAGCAATCGCAAGGTGGTGGAGGTAGAAGTAAAAAAGGAAGAACATGTGGAAGATATTGGCCCTATCTTGTGCTATAATTGTGCCCAGGTGGGCCACATTGCTTGTGATTATCCACTTCCTCGGTGGTCCACGTGTAACCATTATCAAGCCATGGGTCATGTCATCGAGGACTATCCTGATCTGATTGAGAGGTGGGAAGTCCATGCAAGCAGGGGTTAAATTTGACGGGCACCTTCACATGTTAGTAAAAAATAATTTGATGGTTTTATTTATGAAATTGCCTTTCCTATAACTTTCGATAAATATTTTTATCCTTCTATTAAAATTTTTATTTTCTTATTACCTTGATATAAAAAAATTATTCTTATTACCTTGGTATATAAATTTTATTCTCTTATTACCTTGATATATTTATTATCTAGCTAAACACATCTTGATAGCTACCAGGCCGCCCGAATCCTCCTTTAAGGACTGTGTAAGTTTAGTAGAAGGCTTGGCGGGATTGGGACAGACTGAATGTACTAGTGTGCTTGAATCTAGTCTTGCTAGGGTACTGCAAGATGATGATACCTATTGTTTTTCATAACTGCAACTATAAAACAAATATACAAGTAAACTTAAAAACAATATATAAAGGAAATTTAAATTTTCAAAATAGTTAAATCCATTTTTTTTTAAGGTTAACTAAATTAACAAGTAGCTTTGGATCTTGACATGTTATGGATCTGCTGCTCTTGAAATGATTGGTACTAATGAAGGATGGGGGAGACGCTACCTATTGTTTTTCATAACCCTAATTATATAACAAATATACAAGTAAAATTAAAAACAATTTATTTAAAAAAAAATTTATCAAAATCGTTAAAAATGTTTGGGTTATACATACCTCTCCAAAAAATAGAAACACGATGCAGGAAATTCTCAATAGCTTCATATTATGGTTGAATGAAATGCTAGGATGCACAATGCATCTTTCCCTTCTGCTGTCTTAAACCTAAGATTAATATGATCCTTTATTTTGTGTCAGCAACAACTTTGGGAACACGAAAAGTATGGTTAGACCTTGCCTTTGGAAGAAACTCTTTAGTGCAAGTGCAGGCATGCTTTAATATTTCAATTATAATCATTTTTCAATTGCAATTAGGTAGATTAGAACAATGTTATTCCGTGACAGACAGACCTTGAGGCAGCCTCTGTCCCTTGAAATTTGTACCCAAATATGCAAGAAGGAAATTTGCAAGACGATCAAACCTACGGTATGAAGAAAGAACCTCTGGAGTATATTATAGGTCTCCATAAGCTTCTCCAAAGCACCACAAGAAAATTCTGAATTGAAAGGTTCTTTTTTGCTTTTGGATGAGGTTGGTATCATTTCGATGAAATCTTGGCATAGAATGAAGACACCATGTTCAACCTTTTAAGCAGACCAACTGGTAGCACGCTCAACATTTCAATGGGAAACCTCCTTTGCTAATAGAAGAGCATGCTGCCTGAAAACCTAGACCTTTATAAAAGACACCAATTTTTTTTATCTAAGCCTCCCAACCTCATATCACAGGTGACAGGAGCAACACATTTAATTTGAAAAAATGCAAAGTAGGTGTCGAATTAGGGAATGGAATTCAAAAATATCCTGATTCCCACCTACCCAACAACATAAGCTTTACTGCCTCTTTGATCACAAAGTTCCTCATTAATGGCGGTCTGTGTATGTGCTCAGTTTGAGCATCATGTAGGCGCCATCCAGTTCAGCTCCGCTCGGCTGCATCCAACACGCTTTAAGTGATGAGTCAATGTTAATTAAAGAGCGTCTTATGTAGGCTCCGTCTAGTTGTGCTCCACTCCGCTGCACCCAACACGCTCTAAGTGATGAGTCAATGTTAATTAAAATTAAAATCACTGCATCCTAGCTAAAATATAATTTATCATATGTGATCAATTGACATTAATGAAAACCCAACAAATTCAACAACAATAAATACTAGTAAATTTAAAGAGTACCCATCAAATTGACGACTTGTGAAATTAATTAGACTTCTGTGTGGACGTGTTTATTCCATTTCCCATAGTAATTTACTGGTAAAAATGTAAAATAAGGGCATACGGGCTTCAAATTTAACCCCTACATACAAGGAAGAGGAGAAAAAGTGCCTTTTACTAATGACCTTGGAATGAATAATCAGAGTAGTAAATCCCGCTTGTTCCCGTGACCAATAATAGAGTTCCCTCAACCGTATAAAGCAGGAAAGGAGGTTGGGAACAAAATCGGGGACATCATTATACAACTCCCAGTAGCTGACGGTAGAAGATCGTTTATTGACAGAAACCTACTTCATAAGTAATAAAAGTAGAAGTTGGACAAATTCGCCTATAATGAACAAAATAAAGTAGGTGCCTCCTTAAATGAGTGAGCTAAAATAGTGGTGGAACATTGTTATGGAGTTAGGTATGTCTTCTCCTTGCGTGCTTATTTCCCTCCCTGTCCTAATTGCTCATTAACTAAATAAAGAGAGTTGTTGGCCTTCCGTTTACACTTAAGTAGTAGGTCTACAAGGCATGAAGGAAGCGAGGTTCATCCATTGTGGGGACACAGGGAGTTTAGATAGGAATGTCTTAGAGTTTGCTGGTTTTCGTGAGAAGTTGTGGCCACTAAACTCAGACCTGAAGAACATTAGTTATCTTGGACACCATAGGCCCTTTATTGGTTTGAGGTAGTCTCAGAGTTTATTGGTTTTGGTGAGAAGATGCGATCGCCAAACTCAGGACTGGAAGTCGATAGTTATCTTAGACACTGTAGGCCCTTTATTCATTCTACCATTTTGAGGGTATGTGTATGAGGGTCTTCAATTGTATCGGGGTGTTTTTTTCTATTTTATGTGGGTTCGAGTGCATTATCGATTTGTTGCTAGGGGTATTTCAAGTTTTTTGGGGACTTCGAGAGAAGTATAGTTAGAGGGTTGGAGTCAAGTTTGTCGTTCCGACAAACCCAGTACCAACCAGTATAAAAAATGGGAACTGCTATTTTTTTGTCTTTTCTTCTTTTGAAGGGAACACAAATTTCCACATTTGATGGTTGGGGAATTGTCTGGCCTTTTCACCGGCGGAGTTTTGGGGTTTTTTCCGGATCGACCTCGTGGTTTTCTGGAAAGTTTGACTTTTTTCATTTTTTTAGGAGGTGGACTTCACATGGAAGCTGAAGCACTCATATTCATCAGTGTCAACTCTAACCCAAAAGAAAATGTGTGTTACATCAAGCATGTGCTGAACCAGTCCATTATGGTCGCTCTTGCTAAGGATGTTCCCTCGGGTGTGAAGAACAAGGATTGTGGGGAGTCAGTCTATAGTATTTCCAATGATGTGAAAACTGGGGAAATGACTAGAGAAAAGGTGAAAGGCATATTTTTTTGGACATTGGAAAGGGTTACAAGAAAATCCTTAACTCATGTACTGCTGAAAAGGAGGTTTGTTCTAGGGTTAACCTAGTAAGCTTCCATGTGACTTTCTCTGTTTAAGGGAATTATGTACATTGGTTACAATGTATTAAGGTTTTAGTTTTTTTGTGGTCAAAATGTGTTAAGACAATATTCTTTTCATGTCTCATAGGGACTAGGTGACATAGTGGTTAGGGTGTTAGCATTCTTGGGTCCAATTTTTTTGGTGAATCACAATAAAAATGGATACCTGTATTATAGTGTATTAGGGTGTTATTGTGTTTGGGTTTAAAGTTTGTTATGAAATTTTTTTGTTAATCAGGGTCATCCAACGTCTATGTTCATATTGCTTAATATTGAATGTGTGTGAATGGTTAAGATATATATAATTTTAAACAAACAAACACACACAAACACACACATATTAAACACAAATATATACATAAATAATAATAAAACAATACATAAAAATCGAAACAAACAAAAATGAACTCAAATTTCAAATTTTTGAGTGCACCCACACATCTTCCTCTGCAACATCCCATCAATTGGTGGAGTGGTGGAGTTCGTGTGGAGTATCATGTTGAAATATTGTAACTTCAAAGGATATTCTAAATGTATTTTACTGATGTAACCCAAGGGAGATGTTATTATTCGTTCAACGGGGTATTACTATTGTATTTGTTCATCATAGAGTCATGCGGTCAAGCCTCCACTTGTGTCGGTTCTTTAGTACCCTAATAAATAATATAAAATACTGTTTTTGATTATTCCTAGGTGAAGTCGGCCCAGACAGTTTATTGGGGCCGTCTTGTCTAGTGCAAAAGTCAAGTTGACACGTGTGTATAAATAACGGAGCTGTGGTTCTTATTTGAACAAACATTCACTCACTTATGTAGCGCATAGGAGAGAGAGAGAGAGAGAGATAGACATAAAAAAAGGAGGAGAACACCCGATTTTGGGTTTGTCTTTTATACATCTTATACAGAGGAAGTTTTTGTTGGGTTTTCTTCCCCATGAGGGTTTCCTAGGATAAATCTTTGTGTTCTTTTGTGTGGTTGTGCTTGTCTATCTTTCAGTGATATTTTCTCTTATGGTTATGCTTTTATAATGCTAAATGTTATAAGATATGAGATAACCAATAAAACTTAACATATCAGTTACTTGTGGTATGTTGTATCAGTGAGCCATGATACTTACCTCACCTTGCAAACTCTAGCACAGATGCTTCTTCCTCTACAAGATCCCACCGTCTGCTCGTATCAGTGACAAATTATCTAAGAAATATTCTTTAATGCATATATTCTTCACTGCATATCCCCATCCATTGGACCTTTCCCATCGATGCAAAATGCCTGTGATTTCTATTTACCCCATCTTCGGGTAGAAATACAGGAGGAATGAACAATCAAGATTGTGATGTCCCCGAACCTTGATATAAGGCTAGAGGTGATAAAATTAAGACTAACTAAAGTTTAAGAACAATGGATATAGATAAATTACTATTGATCTAACTAACCATTCACCCAAATAAAATAAATTCTAGAGATTGAATTATAACTAAAGTTTGCGACACTTAATTATTTAATTACGCCACTTAATTAAATAATTAATTGTGACACTCAATTAATAATTTCCAAAGTGTAAGATAAAGGTTGTAATTGAAATAAGAACATCAATAATACATGATAAACATCATATTCATTGTAAATAGCCAATTTATGTATTTTGGGTTTGTTTGATAGCATAGTTTATAAATAACCAAGTATTGTTGTCATTGATTATTTGCAAATTAATCTACTTTTTCGGTGTTATTATGTGTGTGCTGTTAGCGAGCATAAAAAGTAAGGAAAGCAACATATCATGGAGCATACATAGTTTGCATTCTTCAGCCACACCGAAACCATAGCAAACAATAACACTGACTGCAACTACAGCCCTCAAAATCGGCTCCCAATGACTGTCCCCTACATTCATCTCTCACTAACAAAAATTAGATTGTATGTCTTCCACCCTCCAGCCATCGATTACTTTTACATATAGAATACATCTCTCATCCTCAAATCTGCAACTAAGAAAAATTATGCAACCAAATGATTTACAATCAAATGACATGTGCGCTCATCTTGGCACCAGAAAGCTATCGGACCAAAACAAACATATCTTGGTCATCATTAAAGCTTTTTCAATGAAATGAAAGGTGATGTTCACTAGAAATGCTGCTCTGGATGCAATGGAATAGGTCTCAAAACACAAAAATGAACATAAATGGTCGAACTAGATCATATGGTTCCTCCCCTCTCAATAAAATAGAGCCAAAATTACAATTTCTGGTTATGAAGAAGAAGAATATAAAGAAGGTAACGAGAATAGAAACTAAATTCCATACTATATGAGATTAATCCTTCCTCCATGTAGATCCTAACATTCAATACATGAAAACTTAAACAACCAATCAACCATCATTGCACATATACCAAATAAAATAATGTAATCAAAACATACCATAAGAGAAATACTTATCTCAAAATATGGGCAATTGGCTACAGTAGGACAACTTTCCTCTCAGCCATAGACACCGTCAAGCCTTCCTCGCCTGAACAGGTCACCCCCAATATGATACTATGGATCCATGGGTAGAGTCTCGGTTAGTCTCACTATTCTCGAAACTACCTCTTTTGAGAGACACAATGTTTCCCACTCCTACTTTCCTGTATGTCTCCATTGCCTATGGGAGGTGACCTAGCTCATTATTCCCATTTCCTGGATTTTTGTGTGAGAACCTGGACTAGTAGAGTGATATAATGGAAGCAAAGGGAAAAAATATACTCACTCTAAGTCTCAACACACTCTCAATAATATCAACATTCCCAACACGGTTAGATAGCAGAAAACACATGGTCTAACTTGCTCAAGATTAACTTCAACAAGGAGATGGTATATGGATTTATAGCATAAAGAGGACCACTCTAACCCAAAGGGATCAACCAAAATTAGAGAGAGGTAAGGTTTAAGCTTAATCATGGATAATTAACTTGAATTAGTGGAGTGGTGGCTTAGTTAAAAGATTCCCTTTCCCAAATTAGCACCATGAGGAGGAGTTACCCAAAAACTAAGGAGTGGAGCCAAGAAGAGCACGTGGAGACACACTAATGCATAAGGGGGTTAAAAAACATCAAGGAGGCCAAAATAGGTGAGATAAGGAATCCAATAGGGTCATAACTATCATGGAAGCACAAAAAATAGGATCGCCAATGCATGGTGTAAGAGTGGAAGATAGAAAATAGCTTACAACCCTTAAAACTAGAAAAATGGCTCATAAATGACCATAAACACATAAATGTGAGGGAATATTTTCCCAAGTAGGGTTCCCTAGGCAAGAGGGTCCCACTAAGGTGTGCATAATATGCAATATTATCTCCATAGTCCATACTTATTGAGAATAGGGTTCGTTTTACAAGGTTTGGGTGACGAACATTATTAATCTCACCAAGGTGCAAATATTAATTGCGACGGACAAAGTTAAGTCAACAATAAGTTATAAGGTGCTAGAGATGTCCCCATTCCCCCTCACTTTGTGGAGTACATGGTCCCCCATACTCGTTTAGTTTCCTTTGATGAGCCAATTGTTTATTTAACCAATCATTTAACAACATTTAAAGATAATATAGATTCTAGTAATAACATTAACATTAATAATAATGCCACAGTACAAAGTCATGTTATCAAACATTAATAATAAGTCTTTAATTAAATTAATCATGAAAAGGAGAAAAATTACACAAACATATAAAATATCATAAGTCCATAATGCAAGAGAACATAAGTCACATGAAGGATCATATGTCTGGGGGGTAACAACTGGGGTATTACATCTCCCTCCCCCTTAAACAATGCATCGTCCTCTATGCATATTACATACATGCCGCAAAATTTCAAAATAGATGAGGGTATGCTTCCCTCATGGTATCCTCCAGCTCCCAAGTGGAATCCTCAAGACTATAATGGGTCCATTGGACCTTTACCTTTTTTATTTCTCAATTTCGAAGCAACTTGACCTGGCTACCCAAAATGGCAATAGGTTGTACCGGAAAATTCCCTTCTGGTTCCACCTAGATCATAATCCATTCAATCACATGATTAGTACCATGTTCATATATATATATATGTATATCAATAAAGAAAATAAAAGCACTCTAATTACCTTTATCACATTCCAATCAATTACGTGGTTAGTATCAGGTATATACTTTTCAATAAAGACAACTTTCTTGGAGCAATTTCCCAAGTTTAAGGAACTCTTCTTGGGTTTGACTTTCAAAAACACATGATCCCCAACTTGAAACTATATAGTGGTCCTGTTTTGATCTACATAACTTTTCTTCCTGTCTTGAGCTACCTTTAGATTATGCTTTATCTTAACCATTTGATCCTCCATATCCTTTAATAATTCTGTTCCAATAATGATTCTATCCATTGGGTTATCCCAATTGATGGGAGTATTACACTTCGTTCCATACATGGCCTCGAAAGGACTCACCTTTAAAGAGGAATGATATCCATTATTATAAGAGAATTCCACCAAGTGTAAATAATCTTCCCACTTAGATGGCGGATCCATCACATACATCCTTAACATATCTTCAATTACTTGTTTAACTCTTTCTGTTTGTCCATCTATCTGAGGGTGGTATGCTATACTTATGTTTATACTTGTACCAAACCCTTCTAACAATCCTTTCCAAAAGTTAGAAGTAAATTTTGAATCTATGTCTGATACTATAGCGTTTAGAATACCATGCAATCTGGCTACTTCTTTCATGTAAATATTTGCGATGTTAGCTGCTTTGTGAGTTGTCTTTACTAGAATGAAGTGTGCTTCCTTAGTCAACTTATCTACCACAACCATGATCACATCATTTTGAAATATTGTTTTAGGTAAGTTGGTGACGAAATCCATCATCACTACATCCCAATTCCATTCTAGTATAGGCAAGGGTTGCAACAATCTTGTTGGATGTCGATGCTCAACTTCAACTTTTTGAAGTTCCATGCACCTAGCTATATATTCTGCAACATCATTATTTATCCCTGGCCAATAGTACTGTTTCCTTACTGCTGCTACTATTTTTTGATAACCTAAATGTCCGACATAAGGGACATCATGTGTTTCCTTCAGAACCATCTTCCTTATATATCCAACATCAGGCAGATAAACTCTATCTTTGTGCATGAGTATCCCATTTTCTTTAAACTTATACTTATCAAATTTCTATGGATTTTTCTGTTGTTTCAACCCTTCTTTCACCTACTGATAAAGTTCATCTGTAACACTGGATTCAATGATCTTATCCTTCAAATATGATGTGCTAGTGCTGATAGCTACTACATGCATCACATGCATCTTCCTACTAAGCACATCGACTACTTTATTTTCCTTTCCTTTGATATGCTTGATGTCAAAGTCATATTCACATAATAAATCCATCCACCTCCTTTGTCTTGCATTCAAATTAGGCTGATCAAATAAGTATTTTAACCCATCATGGCCAGTTCTCAACTCAAACATTTTAACCATTAGATAATGTATCCACATTTTCAAAGCATGGATGATAGTTGCAAGCTCTAAGTCATGGGTGGCATAGTTATGCTCATGTTCCTTCAAATTTCTAGATTCGTAACTGATCACATGTCCATCCTACACTAATACTCCACCAATGCCTTGATTTCATGCATCCATGCATACAAAAAAGTTTCCTTCGGGGTACGCAATTTTTATCATTGGTGCACTGGTAAGCATTTCCTTAAGTTTTTTAAAATTATCTTTACACTTAGAAGTCCAATCAAACTTCACACATTTATTTTGCAAATATGTGATAGGATGAGCCAAATTCAAGAATCCTTCAATGAACCTTTGGTAGTATCTAGCTAACCCCATGAAGGATATGACTTTTGATACATTCTTAGGTGTTGACCATTCCATAATGGCTCTTATCTTCTCAGGATCTACTATAACACCTTCTTCAAATATGATATTCCCTAGGTAGTGGATTCTTCCTTGATAAAATAAACACTTGCTTAATTTGGTATACAATTGATGTTATCTAAGCACTTGCATTACTAGTATTAGATGTTATTCATTCTCTTCCTTTGTCTTGGAATAGATAAGGATGTCATCCAAGAATACAATCACTAACTTATCTAAGTACTTTCTGAAGACTCCATTCATTAAACACATGAATATTGCAGGTGCATTTGTTAAACCAAAAGTTACTACTGTGAACTCATAGTGTTCATACCTTGTTCTGAATGTTGTATTACTGATATCCTCATTCTTAATTCTAATTTGGTGGTATCCCGATCTCAAATCTATTTTTGAAAAAACATTGGCTCCTCTCAATTGATCAAACAAGTCATCAATTCTTGGTAAGGGGTACTTTTTTTTAACCATTTCTTTGTTCAATTGTCTATAATATATGCAAAGTCTTAGAGTTCCATATTTCTTCTTCACAAATAACACATGAGCTCCCCAAGGTGAAACATTGGGCCTTATGTAACCTTTCTTTAGTAGCTCCTCTATATGCATTTGTAATTCCTTTAACTTTGGAGTACTAATTATATAAGGTTATTTAGATGAAGGTACTGTTCCCGACACCAAGTCGATAGAAAAATCAATGTCCCTCTTAGGAGGTATTCCTGGCAGTTCTTGAAATATATCTGCAAATTTTTGTAGTATTGGATAATCCTGCATCTCTGGCTCTTTTCCTTCTTTTGATTCATCGACATGAATTGCATATAATTGGCATCCCTTTCTAAGACATTTCTTCAATTATAGAGTTGTGATATGCCTTAGGGATATGGGTCTAGCTATTCCTTTTATTGTCACTTGGTTCCCTTCTTCATCCAAACAAGTATAAGTTTTATCATGGCAATCCAAAACTGCATGGTGTGCATCCAACCAATCCATGTGAATCAATACATCATATGACCCCAAGGGTATGATGTTTAAGTCTTCAAAGGTTTTCATTCCATTCATCTCTAAAGGACACACTAGTACAAATTCAGTGATTTTCCTCTTGGCTCTTGTAGCTAGCTGTACTAGACTTGTTGTTTCAAGTTTACTTTTCTTTAAATGACATTTCTCAACAAGACTAGGTGAAATGTAACTATTGCTAGCTCACGAATCAATCAAAATAGTTATGGTTTTATTAGCAATATTACATGCTTCTTCAATCATTCGGGATTGGTGGTCAGCTTGCCTCCCATCTAGGGCTGCATAGATCCTTTGAACACTTCCACCTACATCTCCAACATTTGAAGCCTCTTGAATGTTGTGAAGGTTATTTTTCTTACGCGGGAACTGACTAGCAAAGTGATTTTCCTTGCATATCCAACATTCCACAAGTGGTATTTTCCCTGAAGGATCTTCCTTTGACTTCCCTTGTTGGTAATAATTATTGTTTCTGAAATTTGAAGGCTGGAAACCTTTCTTTCTCTTCTTTGGCTTGTTATTCTTCATATCCTTCCAATTCTTCTAATATGGGGCCTTGCTCTTATTTTGTTCATATAAGTGTTTTTCCTTCCAGATGGCATCCTTAAGGTTCTTTGTTCTGCCATACTGGATTTTATCTCTATAAGATTTAGGAAGGACACTTAGGAACCTTTGAATCTTTACCTTCTCATCTTTTATGAAGTCTACATAGTTCAAAAGTTCTAGAAACTTTTTTCTCATAGGCCTCCATAGCCATGCTTCCCAAGTTAAGCTCAAATAATTCCTCCATCTTCTAGTCATAGCAGTGCATAGAGAGGTATTCTTTCTGAAAGTAATCTTAAAATTCCTCCAAGATATTTTGTCTTCATCGATGTCTTTCAACTTAACCAGTTGATCCCACCAGATAGATGCTTTACCTTGCAGATGGTATATGGCTACTCTTGCCTCCATATTAGGTGTATACTGATGCAGCTGGAAGAATTTCCTAAGTCCTATCAACCATACTTCAACATCTTCTCCTTTCTTTACTTCTCCATCAAAATTTGGTGGCTTGATTCTTCTCAACTCTCCTACTAGTTCATCCCGGGAAAACCTCCTCTTCTTGTATCTCACTACAGATCTTTTAGGACTTCTCTCTGTACTTCTTGATGCATACCCCTTCTTTCTCTCTAAGTGATAAGGTCTCCTTAAAGATGATCTATACCTCACATAACCTCTTTTATGAAACTCTTCAACAGATCTTTGGATGGTCTTCAATGCTTTTAGATCATTCATAATCTGCTCTTGAATATGAAGTATTCTTTCATTATCCTCTCTACATTTCCTCACTGAATCTTCCAAGCCTAACGTTTCACTGCTCCTCTTATGTTTGATTGACCTTCTTCCATAAACAAACTCCTCTTCGGGAATATATGGTCTCCGTCCTTCCTTAATATCCTTCCCCAATCTCTGACTTCCTACTGTTGAACTTTTACTTGTTGAATACCAAGTCTTCAGAGGTTTGATTAAAATATCTGTTGTAGTAGTCACACTTCTTGGTCAATCAATCACTGGGAACTGCAATGTGTTCATTAATAACATTCTGTTAGTAGAGTCCACATTATTATAAGTTCATTATCATTAAAAAAATGACTTTTATTCTTGTTTATAAAGTAACTAGCCAACATTTCTAAGTTACAATCTACCTAGTTGGACAAGGGGGGAGAGGGTAGAAATCCTTCCAAGATTTCTCCTTACTGGATGAACTTTAGGTCCATACACATCCCAATATAACAGTTTAATTAACTAACTCACATGTGAAATTATATTAAGGTGCATGCATCCAAGCTAACTAAAGTTTGTGACCCTTAATTATTTAATTACGCCACTTAATTAAATAATTAATTGTGACACTCAATTAATAATCTCTAAAGTGCAAGCTAAAGGTCGTAATTGAAACAAGAACATAAATAATACACGACAAACATCATATCATTGTGAATAGCTAATTTATGTATTTTGGGTTTGTTTGATAACATAGTTTATAAAAAACCAAGTATTGATGTCATTGATTATTTGCAAATTAATTTACTTTTTTGGTGTTATTATGTGTGTACTGTTAGTGCGCATAAAAAGTAAGGAAAACCACATATCATGGAGCATAGATAGGCTGCAGTCTATATCCACACCGAAACCATAGCAAAGAAGAACACCGACTGCAACTACAACCTTCAAAATCGGCTCCCGATGACTGTCCCCTACAATCATCTCTCACTAATAAAAATCAGATCGTATGGCTGCCATCCTCCAACCATAGATTACTTTTAAATATAGATTACATCTCTTATCCTCGGATCTGCAACTAAGAACAATGATGCAACCAAATGATTTACAATCAAATGATAGGTGCGCTCATCTTGGCACTAGAAAGCTATCAGACCAAAATAAACATATCTTGGTCATCCAGAAAGCTTTTTCAACGAAACAAAAGGTGTTGTTCATTGGAAACACTATTCTAGGTGCAATGAAATAGGTATCACAACACAAAAATGAGCATAGATGGTCAAACTAGATCATATGGTTGCACCCCTCTCAATAAAATAGAGCCAAAATTACAATTTCTGGTTATGAATAAGAAGAATAGAAAGAAGGTAATGAGAATAGAAAATAAATTCCATACATATATGAGATTCATCCTTCCTCCATGTAGATCCTAAAATTCAACACATGAACACTCAAATAACCAATCAGCAATCATTGCACATATACTAAATAAAATAATGTAATGAAAACATAACATACGAGAAATACTTATCTCAAAATATGGGCAACTGGCTGCAGCAGGACAACTTTCCTCCCAGCCATAGACACTGTCAAGCCTTCCTCGCTTGAACAAGTCACTCTCGAGCTGAGACCATGGATCCACGGATAGAGTCTCTCTTAGTCTCGCCACTCTTGAAACTACCTCTTTCAAGAGACACAATGCTTCCCACTACTACTTTCATGCCCGTCTCCACAGCCTATGGGATGTGACCTAGCTGGCCATTCCCATTTTCTGGATTTTTGTGTGAGAACTTGGACTAGTAGAGTGATATAATGGAATCAAAGGGAACAAATAGACTCACTCTAAGTCTCAACACACTCTCAATAATATCAACATTCCCAACACGGTTAGATAGCATAAATCACATGGTCTAAAGCTCAAGATTAACTTCAACA
>LPNX011020825.1:3790-14292 GCA_001517045.1 Pseudotsuga menziesii | reverse complement strand
AACCAACATAAACAAATCAAAAGTCAAAGACTTATGTAATTCTACAACCTATAATGCAGATTGCAGAAATAATAAACTGTTTTAAGTTGAAATTTTCACTTCTGCAATTCTGCAACCCGCCCTGAGGATTGTGGATTGCAAAAACCAAAATCAAGATTTTCAAAAATTACTTTTGCAATTTTAGGAACTATGGATTCTGGAAGTCACTTTTTGAAATTTTGATTTTTCATTTTCACATTTCGCAACCTGATTTTTTCAGACCCTAAGTTTCTCTTATGTTATTTGTAAATTTAATTTCATGTCCATAAATTTTAGTAATTTTGGGTCTTATAATTAGTATGGGATAATGGATTTAATATTTATATCAATGGCCACAATTCACCCAAAAATGAAATCAACGACTGCTAAGTCTTAACTTCCGGGATCAATATCTTGAGATTTGTAAGTCCAAATCAAGCCTGAGATAGCTCGTTGGAAAGATTAGAAGATCATGAATGGTTTGTGAAGATTATTTTTTCAAATTGAATAGGTTAACCACTTTGAAAATCACCTTAACAATAAAATTTGGATTTGGATAATTTTTTTTATCTATTTTCAGTTTATTTTGGTTTGCAAATGGATTGTTATTAAATTGGATATTTTTCATTAGCTTTGGAATGATGTTTTAAATTCTCTTTTGAATTGTATAGGCATGGATTTGGATTTGGAGGAATCAAATTGAAGGATTTGCATCCTGAATTTAGAGTTGTCATAACGTTCCAATTGGAAAGCAGTGATGTTTGGATAGGAATTCTAGAATGATTAAGATGAATCTGGAAAATCCGAGACATGAGTTTTGTGANCTGAATTTAGAGTTGTCATAACGTTCCAATTGGAAAGCAGTGATGTTTGGATAGGAATTCTAGAATGATTAAGATGAATCTGGAAAATCCGAGACATGAGTTTTGTGCAGAATCATCCAAATTAGCCGGATCGCAAGCATAATTCCCAGAAAATATATTATTTGAGAGACATGACTATTTTTTCAAAACACAATTTCCCATATTTCTCTCATGGACGGATTTGCTAAATGAAACAACTGAGCTAGTTATCTCAACAATTGGGGAAACTTATTTGATCTTCTCCTGTCATTTATTTTGTATAAATACCTACATTCTATGCTCTGAAGGGAAGGGGATCTTAGGAGGGACAAATTTATTTATTTCTATGTAATATAGAATTGTTATTCTTTTTTATGCATACAATTTTCTATTCAGATCAATGGATGACACTGCTATTTCTTAGTAAGCTAGTTCATTAGATTTAGAGATCTTCTATAAGGTTTTTCATCAACTTATTTAATAAATTGATTTTGGTTTATTTTTTGCAATTCATTTTTGTGAATATTCTGATTTTCATATTACATTCACATTCAATTTCCTATGTTTAGTCCTCATAATTTATTTTCAATTGCAACACAAATCATTTTCAATCCGTGATGAGCAGGATTCTTGATTTATCTTGATTTTTGTTCATTGAATAACATCTAATGTTTTCTAACATGACAATTGATATGAATCTGATTTGTCAGCTTGATAATCAATTGAATACTAATTAAAACTAACAATCTTCCCTTTACAATAATCAAGTCATGATATATTTTTTTTGTTTTCATTCTATTAGTTCTATTAGATGATTATTTTTATCATTTATCATAGATTAATAGATTAACATAATCTCATTATCACAATCACATTTACTAAATTACATATTAAGTTTAGGTTTTCATTTAGGATTTAGTTTCATTCATGATTCATAGTTTCCTCTTTGAGGAGCAACCATCACTTAGCGGGTAACAGAGNAATCACATTTACTAAATTACATATTAAGTTTAGGTTTTCATTTAGGATTTAGTTTCATTCATGATTCATAGTTTCCTCTTTGAGGAGCAACCATCACTTAGCAGGTAACAGAGCCGTAAAACCCGTCATAATTAGCTATACCAAACAAATTGAGGATAGGGTAATCCTTGAGTAGGATTATTCGAATCCTTCATCTGGGCTATCTCCCTTACGTTGAAATTTGGGACACTTCCAGGATATCTCAGGCTTCAACAGTCCCTATGTTAAAGTTGAAGCATCCAAGGACAGTAAATAACATCAATATTAATAAATTAATGAACACGTTAAACTATCATACTTAAAGGAGAAAACAATGCGGTTTAGACATTCCTTTATATACTCATAGTATATATTATGATCAAACTTTGTCTCTTAGGAGAAAATTCACTAATGAAAAAATGGACATACGTGAGAGAGAGAGATAGGTAGATGTAGGGCAGAGTTGGAAAAATATAGACCACAAGGTATTAATCAAAATAGTCTAGAAAGGAGGATGAAATTTCAATCCCATTGTTGTAATAAATGACAGTCTTTTAGGATAGTAATACATCAAGCAAATAGAATCTCCTTTCAAATGTGCAGAGGCAGCATTAACCCACACTCTAACACATCCACCAGACTGTGGAAAACTTACATACATAGTAGCAGCCTCAAGGAGGATGAAAATGAGCACAAAACAATAAATTTAAGTCATCATGACAAAAGGGTTAAGTTACGCCACTAGGAGAGGGAGGCACTGGCACAAGGACCAACAAGGTTCAACACAAGTTCAAATTTCAACAAGAGTGGTCATACCAAAATGGGAAGAAAACCTTTTCACCCAAAACACCGAGGTGTACAATCAAGGTGGGGAAAAAACCCTTTTACCTACAATACCATGGGTCAAAATTTTATATTCTCTGTCAAGGTATATAGTCCATAGGTGTTTCGTACAATTAAAATAAGTTTTCTCATCTCCATAAAAGGAAGGTCCAATCTGGATAAAGTTTATTCTTGTACATGTAATAAAATTATAAATGGAAAAAAATAAAAAAGAAATTGTTATCACATACAAGTTGAATCAACACTTTGTTAAGAATTTTAGTTTAAAAAAATATCTATGCTATGTAAAACACTCTACAAGACATAAGTGAAGCAACTATGAAACAATTCTTTTGAATGCAATACAACATATATATAAGATAATGGAAATAAAGTAATCACTTTCAAACCATCATATAAAATAAGGATAATATATTTTGGTTATAAAAATATCTATGTTATGTATAACATTCTGCAAGATAGAAGTGAAGAAACTATGAATCAATTCTAGTGACTGCAATACAACATATATATCAGATAATGCCAATAAAGTAATCACTTTCAAACCAACATATAAAATAAGGATAAGATATGCAGTTACACAACATCATTCAACACTCTTGTATATGCAAACCAACAAAATTATACTGCCTATATAAGGTGTACTAATAGACAAAGAGGCCATTAATAGTCAATACTCTCAACAAAATGAATTTCAAGAGCATCAATATTTGGGACAAGAAAATAAAAATCATCTAGTTTTATGAATTTTCCAAATATTTCTTTGGTCACCTAATGAAACTACTTTTCTTATCCTTCAAATGGAGACATCCATCTATTTTATCTTCATACAAAAGTGAGATGTTACTTGTGACATTGATGACAATGAAATTTGCATCTTCAGGACCAAGTGCCACTCCATGGATCACAGAAAGCGAATGAATTTGTCCAATGTCGACAATAGAAACTTTATATGGATCCAATATTTTAACATTTTCACCTTCTTGGAGTACTTCATTCCCCCCCTAGAATTATTGAGCATTGCAAAAAACAAAATAGTATACCAATTAAAACATATGCCAATATATAAGGCTTCTATATATCTACAGAAACTGCTACTGATTTAGTACATACCTTTTCATGTTCATGGCCATATTTTGGGTCTTTAAATATTGTTACACCACCCATAATTATGGTTTTTTCCTATGATTGACAGGCATTTCCATTTAAAAGAAGAGGCTTTCTGAGTGAAGTGAAAAGGATAAAAAACATCCATGGATTAAAATATAAAGTTAAGAACTGGTTGGAAGGGAATGACGATTAGCTTACCTCATTTGAATCAATAGGATTTAATCCCTTATTTAATTTGAATGCAACAACAAGAGGTTCAATGGAGGAGGTTATGGTCGACGTCTGACTATGACAACCCATTTATACAACGATTCACTGCAATGTTATAATACCCACTAGGGTTTTCAACAGTAGATGGCCCTCTTGTTTGGATTCTCTCGACTTCAATAGATGGAAAGGAACTCTCTGTTTTAGAGTTTTTAAGCATGCCATATATTGAGAAATTTCACTCAAATTGAGTTCTCTATTAGTTCCTTTAACCTACAAATCATTGTCAACACACAATGTATTGGAAATATAGGAAAATAAAAAAGGAAGAACAAAATATACAATACTATTCAGGAAAAAACCATATACTTACACATATGTGTTGTTTGTATCTCAACTCGCACCGACCCAAAAAATATGGACCCTTCACAATGAAATAAACCTCCTACAATAAATAATGAAAATGCACAATAAAACATAAATAAATAAACATAGAAGGAATTTGATTGATCATAGGCCACTTCAAGGGGGAAACCTCCTTTGAGCAATCTCAATACAAATAACTCTTGGATACCTTCATTGACCTCAACACTTACTTATATACTAAGTATAATCTAAACACCTATTACTCCCCATGAATGTGGGATAATACAATATACTCACAAGATGACTTACAAAACATATGTATCCAATAAAAATAAACTTAACAAACTAAAGAGAAGGGTTGACATGGGTTCATGACATCCCCTCCCTCTTAGAAAATATTTGTCCTCAAAGCTTTATATGTGGAAATTGTTGTTGAATCTGAAGGAGTGGTTCCCATGTAGCATATTATGGTTGCATGTTGTGCCATGGAATTAATGTCTCTATGATGGATCGAGAGTGAAGCTGACAAGTGCTCCTATTGAGGATTTTCTTCATCTTTAAAATCACAGATCCTTCATTATCCAGTTTTGGTAAAAAAGGTGTGTGCTATGATGTTTGTTGACATAGATCCATCGACAGGGGTTCACTCTCTATCAACACCCTTAACTCAATGATCTCCCTGAGCACCGGCCCGAATAGGTTTTACCTTGTAAAGCAACACCTATGGAGCTGTTGACGTGTGTATTTGACTATGCACGCAACGGGGGAAAATGACCCAGACCGAGATCCTTAGAGCAGGCTCCAAGCTGTTTGGGATAGTCATTCCCAACAGGTTTAAAGGCTCTGTTGGCCTGAAAGTATTAAAGACTTTTGGTTAAAGTTAATGCTACTGATTGTTAGTCAAACCTATCCCTAGGATTACAAATGTTAATTTAGGTTATATGTTACAGGGTGATAGACTATTAGATTTAATTGACTTAAAACAACGAATTATAAATACAGGAGCAGAAAAATAAATACAAATGTAGTTAATATTTACAAAGGCATGTTATCTACACATTATACAATAATTACCAAGGAAATAATCTGAATATAATTCATAAAGAGGGATCTGATTCAAATAGATTTTTTTTCAGAAAATAAACAAAATATAATCCTAATCTACTTCCTATCCTGATCAGGAGCGATGGGAGAAATTAACCATGAGATCAATTTACGCTAATAGAACTACCACACGGATACACTTTGGTAATATTTAAAGAAGTTTAAATATCAACAAAACCATACAGTAATGATTACCAATCATATAAACAACAATATCGATTGTCAATTACACAACATGATATATTAGCAAAATCAAAAAACATGAAAATCGATAATTACACAAGAGATGTATATTTGTAAAACTCTGTAGAGAATTTTGACAAACATAAATAAAATATAAAAAGGAAATAACAAGACTGACAGATATCCAAAATAGATGCTAAGTATACAAACTAGAACATATATTAAAATATCACCAGTTCAAGATGTCATGGTTGCAGACAGATAGCTGTCCAAAAGTCACAGGTATTTTAAACTCCAGTCTTGTACCTTCCATTCCATAAACTATTGACCCTAATCCCATAAACTTTCAATCCTTAAATACATGTTTTCAAAAACAAACATCCCTAAAAGTTTGAGATAACCTAGATTGAATCCAACTAATTATCCATTAAAAATAACAAGTGTAGTGTGTCATTTTTCAATAGAAATAAAACACCATGAAAATATAACAGTTCGATCCATGAAAATCGAAACAGGACCTGGAAAATCTGGAAATGGATCTGTTCCGATTGATGGGGAATATTATCCAAAAAAATGAACAGTCCTCAAAACCTGGGCGTAAACAGCCACCATAACACCTGCAGTAAATCAAGTAATAAAATTAAAACATAAACACAAATCGAAATGATAAATAATAAATAATGAATGAAATAAAATATAATACATAAATACCTGTACAAAGATCACCAAAATTCAAAACTAAAAACCAACAGCAAATAGATCCAGCATAATCACAAATTAACCGGTGCATTAAAAACTTGAATATTGACCCCACTAGAATGACTCGGCGAAGGAGCCCTGAATTGCATGAGTGCAATCTGAGCGTTAAGCTCACGAACCTTTTCATCACTCTTATCATTTTCATCCTGAAGTTTGAGAACTCTCCGGATTAACTTATTCTTATGATTTCTCAGTCGGAGAAGCTATTGATCATTCTCATCAACTTTCGCCTTTAACCTAGCGTTATCAGCCTTAACCAATTCACGATTTACTGCCATCTCATTAACCCTTTCTTCCATAGTATGAATTTTGTCTAATAGACAATTAATAAACAACGGGTGAGCCATGTCTGCAACACCATACACACCAAGTGAATTCGTGTGCACAGGCTTTTCTTTAATTGAAGAATTAATAACAGCATCCACTCGCACTTCTTTGTCGAGCACAGGGATGTCCTCATCAACCATGGGAGGAGTCTCGTCGACATGGTTTGGAATAGTTTCAGGGTGAACAGCATTATCATTATCAGGCGAAGGGAAATCCAATTCCTCGTCATCCAAAACCACAGTCTCCACCTGAAGCTTGTCAACTACAGGGGTTTTGACAGAGTTAGCTTTCGCCATGCTTCTGGTGAATCTAGCCGCCAAATTAGCTCTTGGTCTATCTTTCCCATGACCACGAATCTTATCTGTATCATTTTGTGGGGTTGTTGGTGATAGAGATGAGGCTGTCCTAACACGCTTAGAACCTAGAGGTGTATGAGCACCTTTCACTGGTTTATCCATGGAGTCTTTGCAGGGTTGAGGACTCATATGGCGAGGGCTCGACAGAGGTTTGCACGGAGGAGGGACAGAGACTGAACTCGGATCTCTGTGCTTGCTACAATCATCAGGATTGTCGAACATGCAGTGACAAAACGAGGAAAAGCCATTTGACTCTACAAATTCATCCCAGGACCGACCCGACTTCAACAACTCATTATCAATCAGCATACGAACCAANGGATTGTCGAACATGCAGTGACAAAACGAGGAAAAGCCATTTGACTCTACAAATTCATCCCAGGACCGACCCGACTTCAACAACTCATTATCAATCAGCATATGAACCAAAGCATGATGAAAGAGGCTGTGACTGACGTGTTTAGGGCCTTTTTTAATAGCATTAGACATCTTGAACAAGATATGTAAAAGATAGTAAGGTAAATTCAATGGAAACCCTATAAAAATAGACATAAGCCGGAGGTGATATACATACGCTGACGATAACCGGCCTTCGCAGGTCAAGTATCGATGAATCAAATCAAGGATAGGACGCCATTCTTTCCTGAAATACTTACGGGCCACTCCAGTTCGAAAAGAGNTATACATACGCTGACGATAACCGGCCTTCGCAGGTCAAGTATCGATGAATCAAATCAAGGATAGGACGCCATTCTTTCCTGAAATACTTACGGGCCACTCCAGTTCGGAAAGAGACTTCCTGAGCAGGGTTTTTAAGTAATTGACGCCATTCAGTCATATTCATCTTCTGGTACTTGAACCATCTCTGACCGGTTAGGGACAAACCTGTTGCAGCTGCTATTGACCTTTCATCAACCCAGAACCAAAGATCCCCAACTTCTGCTTGAAAATCGACCAGGGAGAGAGAAAAAACCCTAGTNGACCGGTTAGGGACAAACCTGTTGCAGCTGCTATTGACCTTTCATCAACCCAGAACCAAAGATCCCCAACTTCTGCTTGAAAATCGACCAGGGAGAGAGCAAAAACCCTAGTAACTTCAGGGTTAGAGTCAGAGAATTTCTTCAAGAATGGCATCCATCCTATATCCTCAACCTTTACTGCGAGCTCGGGGTTTGAATTTAACAGGGTCATCTCGCAGGGCTCGACCCTTACTACAGGTGCCATCACTGGCTGATTCCAAATGCGTAACCGAATGCAAAATAGGTACCAAAGCTCAGCAAGAGACAGAACACGAGGTCGTGAGCACTTGGAATGAAGGCTAAGCAAAACCAGGTGACGAATAGGATAAGCCATGCATAAACACAGAGTATACCCCTGCGGGTTTGGCATGAACGAAGGCATCAGTGCTCGAAGTGGTAATCAATTGATGACACAAATGACGATCGAAGACCCTAGGAGACTGATAATATCATGATTTATCCTGACTTAAATGATGGGAGGCCGCTCGTTGTACGCATAATAGGTGTTCTAATGACAAGGAGCCACGATGGGGAATATGTACCAACACTTGAACGCAATGGATAGTTCAAGTACCAGTGTCATGATAGCATACTGGTTTCGCAATAAGTGAATCAAGATATAGGCTGTTACATAAATCAATCCAACGATAACCATAACACATGCTCCCTTATCATGGATTCGACCTACCTTTTAAAGGTGGCGAACAATAAAATATAATCACAAACCAATGCAATCGAAATTGAACCTTGAAATATGGCTATATTAAAATCAATCAAAATCAACGATGGCTTGCAAACTTAGGATATGGCACATAAGACATATGTTTAGGCTTCATCGGAGTTACCACATCTGACCTTCGACAACCATTACTCGGACTGCGCATGCAAACTATAGTAATGTGACCTTACAAATAACATGATAACGAAATCAATAAAATAAATTTATAATGATTTGGACAATATACAAGACTCGGATGACAATTGATGATCATAAAGACTCATGCTTTAACTTGCCTAGTACAAATTCATCCAAAACAATAACTCTAAGGTAGTGATTTCATTATTCCAACGTAATTTGCAAAGGTTATTTAAAATGTGAAATTTCAACAAATCAGTAGCCAAATGAAAACCACCCTATCAGTAGCTGAAAATTCACTGAATTTATCCCTTTAAAATTTAAACATTTCATCAAACAAAATGGGATTTTGTTTGATGAAATAATGATTTTACAAGGATGTTGAGCAGGGGCACAATAGGAGCATATGAGGTCTCACCCGAGATGTTCAAGGGAGGACTGTCAGAACCACATTTACGCAGTAAGAAGGAGGATTTTGTGCATTTACTTGTTCAACTACTGCATCATTATTTCATAGATCCAGATAAGGGTTTATTATCATAGATTCATACCATCAACCCTTAGATCACATTAACACATCTAGATCGCAACAATATAAAATAGATCGATCATCATAACATGATTTAAAACATAAAAGCATCACATCATTCAGAAAGAAGCATCACATTGCAGCATTAATCCATTCACATCACATAGTAGGAAAACAAGAANTCGATCATCATAACATGATTTAAAACATAAAAGCATCACATCATTCAGAAAGAAGCATCACATTGCAGCATTAATCCATTCACATCACATAGTAGGAAAATAGGAAAATAGAAAGATGCAAAAGACACAGCATTCCCATCAAATCTCCATCATGTCATATTACTTCACATCAAAACAAAGAACATAACCCAGATTCACAAGACAAATACAATCTCAGATCGATCTCTTCTATCCTGCACAAGATTCTAATATCTCTCCTCCAAGTATCCAAAATCAATCCCCTCTATAGTTACAACTCTATCTCTACTTATAGGCTTGCACCTTTTACAAAATGGTCCACTTAGCTCAACTTCCTAACTACTTGGACCAAACGTACAAAATAATGACCAATATCTACAAAATATGACAAAAATCACGGGTAGTCAAGCCAACACTGTAACATTTCCACAGTTTTCATAACATCAAATAATTACACAGTCAAGCCAACCTTCAGTTGGGTTTATCAGACCGTCAACAATTCACCTACACTTATATCAATAATACACTTATATACACAATGCACTTATATCAACAACCAATCAGCCAAGCCAACACAGTTGAGTTTATCAGNGGTAGTCAAGCCAACACTGTAACATTTCCACAGTTTTCATAACATCAAATAATTACACAGTCAAGCCAACCTTCAGTTGGGTTTATCAGACCGTCAACAATTCACCTGCACTTATATCAATAATACACTTATATACACAATGCACTTCTATCAACAACCAATCAGCCAAGCCAACACAGTTGAGTTTATCAA